>JAWMAG010000069.1:9539035-9841535 GCA_037013455.1 Ceratitis rosa | reverse complement strand
TTAGCATTGTAATATTCAATGTTTTTCTTGGGAAATAATAAAAAACATACGGTCATTGGACTATAGTTTTACCATTTTATTGTTTAATACAAGCCAGAGTTTTTTAATAGGTATACATGTTGCTGAATTCAAACAAACGGAAATCTTTACTTAATCACTAGCGAATAGTGAAGCGGGGTAAGGAGACCTAAAACCAAATGTTTGAGACTAGGTTATTATAAATTAGTTTTTAATTTAGTTTTTGTTCATTTATAGTATATATTTTTCATCAGGTTTTTAGTTGTTTTTCATTTATGTATTTTTGAAGAATTCATTTATTCTTTTTAATGGAAATTATTTTATTTATTTATTTTTTAATCGTGAATCTCTTTATTTACTAATTTTTTTCTTATTAGCTCTCAAACAAATAGTTTATAAGATTTATGTTTTAAGCCATATTCTATATAAATAAGTAAAGTGTATACATTTTTACATTTCATTCTCTTCTTCAAGACACACAACACAAAAGGTAAGAAGAGGTTGACCGAAAATTGCAAAGTTGTATATTACTTTAATACAATATTATAATATTTAAATTTTGTTTTTATTTATTTTCTTAAAATATTTTTTATATATCTATGCCGTATTTAGTTTTTATTGTTAATTTAATCATTATTCATTATTAGGGAGAAGCCGAAACGTTAATTTTTGTCGATGGCGTAGAAGTTCTATCACTCGATTATGATAAAGTCCGAATAGCGATTGTCCGCAACTCCAAAGCTCCATATCTTTCATATAAACGTACAACTGGTCGCTTATGCTGATGACATTGATATCACTAACCTCCGTAGCTGCGTGGGTAGTACTGCTATCTCTAGCGGGATAAGTGGATCTGGTATATTTCCTGTTATTATGTTTTAGCCCCAGTTAACTGTTGATAGTCAAAAGCTTGAAAGTTTGGACGATTTCGTCTCTCTAAGAAGCAGCATTAACTTCAACAACAATGTCAGCCTTGAATCCAAAGCAGATACACTATTGCCAGCAGTTGCTGCTATTTTCGACTGAGTCGGCAATTGAAAAGAAAACGCATCTCTCGAAGAGTGAAAACCATACCTTAAAAGTCTTTTGTCTTTACCCTGCTGCTTAAAAGTGCATAAGCGTTAAATTAGGTTAAGTTGCAGTGGCTGCCGATCTATCAAGTTGGATTCACTTAGGCCTGACATAGACAAAACTTAAACCATCAGGTTTCATCCTCCATCTATTTCGATTCTCTAATGAACCTCATTAGATCCATGACTTTCACGTCAGCTGTCTTCGATAGACAATCCAGCAGTAGGGTCCCAAAATTACGGCACCTCGCCCTTCTTAAAGCAGTACAGTCGCATAAAAGATGGGTGATTGATCGTCTCCTCCTCTTCATCCTCCTTGCAGCTTCTGCAGCATCTTCTATAAGGAGCTCGATGTCCCTGCGACCAGGGACCCATGTGAGAGAGAGTATGTTCTGTTTGGTCATTTCCTGTAGAGATCGGTGGCATTTCAGCATAAATTTGAAGTTTAGCGTAAGTGAGCCCAGTGCTTTTATTACTGCTTGACTATCGCTGAAAATGAAGTTATCTTTATCTTTAAAACTGGCTCCAATTTGCTTTGCAGTCTCCATGATAGTAGGTATCTCCGCCTGGAAAACATTGCAATGGTCAGGTAGCCTGAACGAGAGTTCCAACGGAGGGTTTTCTGACAAGACACCTCCGCCAACCCTCCCCTCAAGCTTTGACCCGTCTGTGTATATTTCCAGGCTATTCCTTGGTTGTAATTATCTGTCCATTCTTCGCATTCTAATGTGATTAATCTTTTACTACTATCTATCCGTATAAATTGGTATGAAGTCGTATTTACCCAATATTGAAGAGTGTCCCCATACCTGGGTAGACCATTGATTTACCTCTCTTAGACGAAGTGCAGTCATTGCTGCCGACAGATGTACCACCAAATCTAGTGGCAAAATATTGGGTATCACATTTAGAGCCTCACTTGGTGTGCTTCTAAGTGCACCACTGATACACATTAAGACACTTCTTTGAACTTTACCTAAGAATTTAGCATTTGAAACTTTATTTGTAGCTGGCCACCACACGATCGCACCAAAAAGGAGCGTTGGTCTTACTTCTGAGGTGTAGATCCATCGGCAAATCGGCAAGAGGGCCATAGCAGCCTTCTCGTATCTTTGAATAATATTATCTTTCCAGTTAAGCTTCTTGCCTAAGATGACTCCTAGAAATTCAGCTTTTGATCCCAGACTAAGTTGAATAGTTCGAATTCCACCTTGTTTGAGTTGACACAGAGGTCATATTTGGTATCCAGGACGATACTTTTCTTATTGTTTCTTGCATTAAGTCACAGAGGGTTTGTGAAGAACCGTAGTTTATTGCCCTATGTGAGGAGCCGGATTTATGAGTCTTCCTAGTCATTAAAGAAGGGTAGAAAAGTGTTAAATTTTCCTAAGTAAAATAGTTTTACTCGAAACCAGTACGGTTTGACGATGTTATCCGATGTTATCCCATATCATGTCTTTCTATTGTACTTAAAATGAGGTAGTAAGTAGTTGTTTCTGAGGCTAATGCCTTTTAATGTGCGTCTTGCCAATTTTCCAACAAATGTTGAGACCTATAGCTTATTATAAGCCTCCGATCGACCGACTGACCGATGGATATTTTGATTTTTTGTCAAAAATATACACGGATTGATATTCCCTGCCAAGGAGCGACGAAGCTGTTTGGCTCCAATTGGAGATACCAAGTAGAGCCAAGTCCCTCTCTACCTGGTGTTTCAAACGAAGTAGAGAAAACTATCAAAGCTGGAGTATTCTTATCCATCCGGACCACATGGCCTAGCTAGCGTAGGCGCTGTTTCATGTTTCGCTGAACTATGTCAATATCGTCGTATATCTCATACAGCTCATCACTCCATCGACTGCGGAGGACGGGAACGATAAGCGGCTTGTAGAGTTTGGTTTGCTACAGTCGCAAGGCTATACTCAATTTATAATCTTGCGTCCACGTCGCGCACCCAGAAAACGTGAGTAACCCTTGTGCAAGATGCGGAACCTCACGGCTAACGAGAGAGGAAGCTTTAGTGGAGCCACTACAGCTTATTCGGTTTAAGGGTCCGCTGAAGTCATTGCAGCATCTGTTCACCATAGGGTCGGCTGCAAGCGGGCATCGGTCTTCAAGCCAGCGGATCACTGTAAAAATGTGTACACACTTTAAACTCACTCGCCCAGCGAGGCTGTGCGTTGACTTTGAGACCCGCCACATAGGAACCAATGAAAAATTTTTTCATGCCTCGAATGATAGACCACCCTTACGATGACGGCCTTCGCAAACGTTTAAAGGATCATAAATTAAGGGCATGCATCTGGAATCCTGGAATGTCCGGACAGCCGTATAAGTTTTGCGGGGGGATCGACTCTTTTTTCACAGGGTTTTTCCCAGATTTGGCGCATGGTGAATATCTGAGCAATGGTTGACATAGCAGGTCTAAAGCCACACTGATAAGCTCCAATCAGTTTGTTGACTGTGGGCTTTAGTCTTTCACACAGTACGCTTGATAAGACCTTATATGCGATGTTAAGAAAGCTAATTCCACAGTTATTAATCCAGTTTGGGGGATCGCTTTTTTTGTGGATTGGGCTGAGCACACTTAAGTTGCAATCGGCGGGCATTCTTTCATCTAACCATATTTTGCAAAGAAGCTGATGCATGCACATTATCAGTTCTTCACCGCCGTATTTGAATAGCTTGGCCGGTAATCCATCCATTGCTATTCGGACTTTTTCATAGTCGGGTAATGGAACAACTTTTCCAACGTCATCTATTGGAGTTTAGGGTTCACCTTCTCCGGGTGTTTCGGTGTTTCATTTTTACTGCCATTCGCTCTTCAGTTTTCGGTACCTATCCCACCTCACACGTGTTGTTGTCGATCGCAACGTTGCGAGGTTGGCAGTCTGTTTTCTCTTCCACTGCGACACAGCAGTTTTCATCGTACCAGCTTTTATTGCAATCTTTCCGAAATCCAATAGTTTCGTTTGCAGCTGTACGTAAGGAGTTTGCAATACTGTCTCACAGTTCCCATATACCGGGTTGCTGATGAGTGCTCTCTGAGAGCAGGTGTGCAAGTCGAGTAGAAGACTGCTCGCCAGCCTGTTGCGATTGCAGCTTTTCAACCTCGAACCTTCCTTGTGTTTATTGATGGGCGTTCTTCGATACACAGAGCCACGTGTGTATCTTTGCTGCAGCAAGATGGTGATCCGAGTCAATGTTAGAACCTCGGAATGTGCGCACATCCAAAACACTAGATACACGTCTTCCGTCTATCTCAACATGATTGATCTGGTTGAAAGTTTTTTGATCTGGAGACAGCCAAGTAGCTTGGTGGCTTTTTTTATGCTGGAATCTTGTCCTGTAGATATCCATATTTCGGGCCCCGACGAAGTCCATCAGCCTCAGCTCATTTGGGAAGTCGCCAAGCACATTTTTGACGTCGTGGAGAGGGCAGCGCTCATAAGTGTGTTCGAGGCACTCGTAAAAGGTATCTTTTGTCAAGTCATCCTTCTCTTCCATCGGGGCGTGGGTGCGAGTTAGAGTGGTGTTGAAAAATGTCATTTTGAAGCGGATTGTGGCGAGACATTCATACACCGGAGTGAATGCCAGTACTCGGCCACGGGGTCCTCTCTCCCACCATAAAGCCGAAGCCAAATTTGCGCTCCTTTATATGGTCGCTGTAGTAAGTTTCACAAGGACCCACCTCAACTATTACTACTTAATATGCACAAAAGGATCCCATTCTGGTAAGATAGTGATACGGCCCTCCTTGCATATGCGAGCAAGAACTCGAAGTTAGAGGAAAGCTATTTGTATAGAGCTACATAATGCCTACATGAACTTGCAGGCGATGAGGCTGCTCCACCGAGAAGTTGAAAATTAGAATAGTTAAGTTCGACTCATCTTATCAGATTGTTCATAAGTGATTAGTTTCAATACTTCTGTTGGAGACTTTATTGAAGACTTTATAATTATCTTGTCCGAATAAAAATACCACACAGTTGAGTTTTTTGAATTTTCCATGAGGAATATCAAACAGAAACAAGTAATATTTCTATTTGATGAGCCCTTATTAGTTTTGACGACACTGGTGACGCTAATGACACAGGAAATAATTATTCTCGTATCAAATCCTTCTTATATCTTCCTATTTTGAAAGTTCCTTTATACATACACGTATGGTACTTACTTTCTTTGAAACATGATATATTTATAGTTACTCTTTCATGCCTTCTTGTCTTACGCAATTTCACCTTTTTCAACTACCGTCTAATACAGTTTCATTTGGAGCCCTCATTAGCAAATGACTTATGCTGGTATCTGCAAAGAGTTCAGCTAAAGAGTGCGTAAATATGTTTTTTTTTTTCATTCGCTTTTCAAACTAATTGATATGCTACATACACATGTGCATATTTTTAGATATTTTGCTTTCAGCTGTTTACGCCATTATATATTGCTTTTGTAACTCACATATACATGTTTATATATAGTTACGCGTTCACAAAGCAGCAACTTTGAGGCAAATTCGAAGAGGTTGAAAAACTTAAACTTCAATACACGCATAAGTAGGCGGTGTGAAAAAATATGTATGTCAAAAAGAAACGGTAAAAGTTAAGAATATAGAAACTTACTTATCACATATACAAAGAAACCTTATAAGCACAAGACAAGTAACAACAACGTGTAAACCTTTAATGTTGCTTTGGTGTATAAAGAAACTGGCATAGTGCTCATCATCATCATTGTCGTCAGACGGAGAGAGCACGTCAGTCATGAACTTTGTGTAGGTGAAGTCGATAATACATACATACATATGCACATGTATATTACATGCTTGCATATGCACATGTGTATTACTACATAAGTAATTATATGCAAGCGTGTGCGTGGCTGCTGCTGTTGAGTATGTTTTTCATTAACTTAAAGAAGTAAAATATTTTTAAATTATTAAAATTGCGTATACGCCCGGTACGACAAAAAATTGAAGCGAGCAGACTTTGCACTGTGGGCCAAATGTTAATTGCAATTCAATTAAACGGTATTAAATTTTCTTTTAATTTATTTAAGATTATTTTATTTGTTTAGTTTTGCGTAATCTTTTTATTATATTTTATTATTTAATTCGTTATATTTTATTTAGATTATTTTTTTTATTTTATTTTATTTTGTTTATATTATTTATTTATTTAATTACATTTTAATTTTTATTTTAAGTTTAATTCATTTTTTTTATTGCATTATATTTTATTTAATTCTACTTTTTTATTCAACATAATTTTTTTTTAAATTTTATATCAATCTATTTATTTTATGTTATTTTACTTGATTTAGTTTTAACTTATTATAATTTAATTAATTTTATTTTATTTCCTTTTATTTTATTTTATTTTATTTTATTTTATTTTACTTTCTTTTATTTTATTTTATATTATTTTATTATATTTCATTTAATTTTTTTTCTTATGTTTTGTTTAAGTTTACTTTATTTTTTATTTAATTTAATTTTAATTTTGATTTAATCTTATTGAATTATATTTTATTATGTTTAATTTCATATTATTTCATTCTGTTTAATTTTATGTCATTTTATTTTATTTTATTTAAATTTATTTTATGTTTTATATATTATTTTATATTATTTTTTTTATTTTCTTATGTTTTGTCTAAGTTTACTTGCTTTTTTATTTAATTTAATTTAATTTTTCTATTTTGCTTTTATAATCATTTTATTTTATTGCATTAAAATTTATTTATTTTACATTAATTTTTTTTTATTTAATTTAACTTTAATTTTTATTTAATCTTATTTAATTATATTTTATTGTGTTTAATTTCATATTATTTCATTTTGTTTATTTGTATGTCATTTTATTTTATTTTAAGTTATGTTTTTATATTTTATTTTACTTAATTTTGTTTTAAATTATTTTAATTTATATTATTTTATTTTTTTTTCATTTCATTTTATTTCTTTTTTTTATTTTATTTTGTTTTATTTTATATTGCTTGCCTTAATTTATTTTATTATTTTATTTTATGTTATTGGATTTTATTTCACGTTATTTTAGTATACTTTTTTGTAATTTAATTTAAATTAATTTAAAATTTGTATTTTATTTTATTTGATATTGTTTTAGTTATTTCATTTTTATTATATTTTTCAGTTCAATATTTTTTTTATAATATTTTATTGAACTCAGTTTCTTTTGATATAATTTTTTTTCATACTTTTGCAGTTTTTGAAGTAAAGTCGACCCATTGTATGTTATCTCATTTGAATTTGCGCACAAAGCTAAGTGTTTACATGCACTGATATGTAAATATGTGCACAGATATAAAGTATATAAATATGTACATTGTACATACATGCATATAAAAAGATACGCCAAGTTATTTTTCTTCTTAAGGAAGTATCTTGTGTATATGTAAATGTGTGTATGTGTTAGCTGTGCGTAAACAACCGCTGAGCTTTAATGCTATATTTTGCATGTGTCAGCGTATTAAAAACGCCAAAGATTCCAAGAGATTTCCAAGCGTAGAAACATAAACAAAAGCAGCAACATTAACTGCTGCTAGCAACTGACATATGCGGGTAAGTGAGCGTATATATACATACATTCATATATTGTAGCGTTGTATTAATTTTGTTTATACTGACATTTTAATGCCATTTGAAAGGCTTCTTTTTTCAACACATTGAAGTTTAGTAGTAAAATTGTTCTGTATCTTTTTGAAAAATTTACTTTTTTGAAGTTCTGAGAAAAAATAGGAGTCAGAGATAAATTAAAGACAAAGTAAAGCCAGTGTTTATGTTGTTTTGTAGTTTTAACATTCAAGTGAAGGCTATAACTTGATCTTCTTCTTACTTTTTCTTAAGTGCTGCTCCTTCAACGGAACGCGATCAAATTAACTGAATTTGTTGCACCTATTGTAGAGAATAGGTATCACTACCTCTCGATATCGTCTAGGTGACTTACCGGAGAGCCCATGGAATGAGCAGTTTTGTTGGCTGCAGTCCAAAGGTACAGTGGGATTATATAATTTGGGTTTAGGGGGCATACAGAGTGGTGCTTAGTATCGTGCTAGGACTTATTGATGGACATACCCTGGGATGCTTAGGTTAAAATTGTATATATAGGAGTTAGGTGTACCAGAATATTTAATCCTCTGTTGCGTCAGTACAATACTGGATTCTTTAATTTTTTTTCGCCACTGATTTAGTGCAGCCATTACAAAGACCGCGAATTTCTCGGCAAGTGTAACCGCGAACTTCTGTGATTGCTCGCCACCAAAAAAGGATATTACTCTAATGACGGAGGGAGTTCCCAGGACATCGAAGACATCACCCTGTGGGTTAAATTTTTAAGGTACAACGCCAGCGGATTATTGGACATTCCACCTATAGGGATTATCGCAAATCAATCACGCATTGCTGCCAACTCATTGATGGCAAAGACTATAGCAGATACAGGGACAAATGCATTTATAGAGAACAGAGACCAGAGACCAGAGACCAGAGTGACCAGAGAGACCAAAGACCAGAGACCAGAGAAACCAGAGACTAGAGAGATCAGAGAACAGAGAGATCAGAGAGACCAGAGAGACCATAGACAAGAGAGACCAAAAATATCAGAGACCAGAGACCAGAGACCAGAGACCAGAGACCAGAGGTCAGAGACCAGAGACCAGAGACCAGAGACCAGAGACCAGAGACCAGAGACCAGAGACCAGAGACCAGAGACCAGAGACCAGAGGCCAGAGACCAGAGAAACCAGAGAAACCAGAGAGACCAGAGACCAGAAAAACCAGAGACTAGAGAGATCAGAGACCAGAGGGATCAGAGAGACCAGAGACCAGAAACCAGAGAGACAAGAGACCAGAGACACAGAGACACAGAGACACAGAGACACAGAGACCAGAGAGTCTAGAGAGACCAGAGACCAGAAGACACCAAAGATCAGAGACACAGAGACCAGAGACACAGAGACACAGAGACCAGAGAGACCAGAGACACAGAGACCAGAGAGACCAGAGACCAGAGAAACCAGAGAGACACAGAGAGACCAAAGACCAGAGACACAGAGACCAGAGACACAGAGACACAGAGACACAGAGACCAGAGAGCCCAGAGACCAGAGGCACAGGGACACAGAGACACAGACACACAGAGACACAGAGACCAGAGACACAGAGACACAGAGACCAGAGGGACCAGAGACACAGAGACACAGAGACCAGAGAGATCAGAGACCAGAGAAACCAGAGAGACACAGAGAGACCAATGACCAGAGACACAGAGACCAGAGACGCAGAGACCAGACACCAGGCACCAGAAACCAGAGACACAGACAGATCATATATAGACCACAGAAGCACAGACGGCAGAGACATAGATGAAAGAGACACACAGAAACACAGCCGCCGACTTTTTCAATTGACTCTTTCAATTCCAAAACTCGATAAAAAAAGGTTTGGCTATAGATGAAACTGGCAGAGATTCTGTCACAAGTATTACGCTACCAGTAATGCTTGTTCTTCGAGTTTTTTGCCTTCCAAGAATTTCCAATCAGAATTATCTCATTTTCTTCCCATTGAGGCAAGGTTCTTAGATTCCTTCTATGAACTGTTTAACACTCAAACCAATCTGGAGACCATGCTAAATTTTAAGCGATTAATTGTTTATTTCAGTAGTATTTAAGAAAATCATTTTGTGGACCCAGGTCATGAAAATTCTTATATTAATTCAAAAAATTTTAAAAAAATATAAAACTTTTTCTCCTATGTTTTCAAAATCCTTTCAAGAGAAATAGTGAAATCGAATTTTTAAGCGATTATTAAAATATTATTACCATGTTATGCCAAATAACAGCTGATGCGGGAATAGTAAGTACAATGTGTATGTGTAATATATGTGAGCACAAAAATTCAAGATACAGGAAAGCCTTGCAATCAGTAAGCAAAATAAGGAAAACGAAGTAGCGCAAAATGCTAATTTGCCCGCAGAGAGAGAGAGAGAGAGAGAGTGAGCGACGCCTGACAGAATCACACGCTACGGCATGCATGGTTGTTTTCCTTTTGCGCTACTTATTGCGCATGATGATGTTGTTGTTGTTGCTATTGCTATTGCAACGGCTGACAACATTCCAATCACTGCCAACACCGGAGCTGGCAGCCGGAGATGCCTCGAGCGCCGCTTAGTTTGCCATCAAAAGCACATACCAAAGAAAGCTGAGAGCATAACTTAAGCGCCGAAGAAGTACATACATACATATATACATATATACATACAAATGTATGTATAGAAGCAGGTAGAAAGAAATTTATGCACAGAACGTGTGGCGCGTCATTAAGCACTGAAAGTGGCCCAAAGGAATAGCAGTTGGAGGAATAGTGGAAGGTAGACATACAGATTGAGTTGACTGCATTGAGGCGCTAATGGGCATTGTGGGTGTGTGGGTGTGTTACACTAGCAAGGCTACATAAATGAGTACCCATACAATTTGTCGGTATGCATGTGTTCGTGTGTGCATAATAATATATTTATATATATTATTTTTTTTTTTTGCTGCTGCCAATGCATCCTCTTCTTTAGTCACAAGTAACATCATTTGTTAACTTCTTTGCGGAAGTGTATAATGCAAACAAATATGATTACTCGCCGTGTTGATGCCCGCTCCCTTGACGACTGTACGATGCCGCTTCAGCCTTTTTGTGTGTGCGTGTGTGCACTGGCTGGGTAAGACTGCTGGATGAGCTGCCAACTTGCTGAGTTGACGTTTAGAAATTTACAACATGCAAAAAGAGAGCGCTAAAGATGGCAACAGTAAAAAAAAGTTTTACAATTAATCAAAGGATATGCCTCATCCGACGTGCTTACTTTTAATGCTGCCGCTGTCAGTTGACTGCACAGCCAACGAGCTAGCTAGTTTTGCAGTGAGCTAAGTCAATCACATATATGTACATACATATACGAGTACATATATTTACTGTATTGTATATATATTACATATCTTAAGTTGCCTCGCAAAGATTTGTATAAATAGAATGTCAAAAAATAAAAGCGCTCTTCACGCCGCTCATGAATTTCTTTGAATTGTCTCAACTGTTTCCTTCGAATGTTTTATCTTAAAATCCACATTTAATATTATACTTCATATGCACATACACACACACACATGCATGTGTACATTTTGCAGTAAGAAAACCATGCCAAACCACGCGAATGCATCACAGTTGTTGCAAGAGAAATGATGCAATTTCTACGCAAATGCCACAGCGTTCTTCCAGCATACGAGTACCTAAAGCATTAATATATGAGATAGCCCATAATCTATATGGATTGGGTCATTTTGTGAAAAGTAGCTAGTCAACGTAAAACTTAAAATTCAATTATAACTGTACAGCTTACTTTAATCTTATACTAATTTAGAGTTTGTAATAATGGGTAGTCATGCTTCTGGGTATGCGATTGGAGTGTGCACTCAATTCCTACTCTTGAGTCCACGTAACGGACCCTGAAGACGTGAGCAATCCTTGTGCAAGATATGGTAGCTCACCCAAGTGTAGTCTTGGGTTACAGCTAAAAGAGAGGAGGCTTCTACCACATTAAATATATTGATGGATGGAACAAAGACAAAAGAAGAAAGATCCTTATGATGTATTGCAGTGGAGTTCAAGCGTGGTTTCGCATTTGTGATGGGGGTGATACTCGGTTCTGGATTGGCATGTCTCAGCACAATTCATTTCAAAGCGGAGTTCCTAAACACATTCTAAAGCCAAGAACTCTCCTAAATAAACACAGGAAGAGCTCGACGTCGAGAAGCTGCAATCTCAATAGACAACCAAGCGTTTTTATGTAGTCCTGTTCTTTGAAGGTACTCATCAACAGCACAGTATAAGGAATCACGGTCAAGTTCCCTACAAACAGCTGCAATCAAAACTATTGGTTTTCGAAAAAGTCCACAGAACAGACGATATGTCATTTACAGCAGTGGAAAGAAAAAACTACTGCCTAGGTCCACATCGATGAGGTCCACCGCAACGCAAATGGTAAGGGAAGGATACCTAAGTTGGGGAAGTAAGCAAGTCTCATTTGCAGACAGAAGCAGCGAGAGCCTGCCTGAGTATGAAGATGATGGTAAGCAGGAGACGTTCTACGAAAAATACTAAGCATCTTTAAGAAGGTTTCAAGGCCAGAGTTTCTTCTTGATCGGATTCAGAGCATACTTTGTGTATGGTGGGAATATAATTCCAGCCTGCTGAATGACAGTGAAAGTGAAACACCCGAAGGTAACGAATCCACAAGCGAAATCGATTAATATAGTATAGACGTTTCATCGCCTTTGTATAATGAAGTTCAAAAAATTAAACGACTAATGCTGAGTAAAACCAGAAAGTACGTGGAAATTGTGATAGACCTTTCCGAGTCGTTCGGCACGAAATGAGGCTTCAAACGGGATGATTATTTATCTTTTGACTCCTCAACTTAATGCTGTGGAAAATAATAAGAGTTGTAGAATTAAATAGAAACTATGAAAGTTTGCATAAGAGCTTCCAAAAGACACCTAAGAGCGCAAAATTATATTAAATCGTTGGTGGATCATGTTATAAAGCGCCAATGTACCGATTTATTTATAAATGAAAACTAAAGAGGTCATTACACTCAAAGAGGTGTGATTGAACACTATTTTTTTGAAAACGCCTACGGCCAGGCCTTATGGTCATATGATAATCGACTTTTTGTGATCTGTGATTGAAGAACACGACTTGGTGGATATATGGTTTCAATAAGATAGTGCCACAATCCACACAACGCGAGCGAATATGACTTTATTGTGAGATAAATATCCCGACCGCATCTTGGCAATGTCAATTGGCCATCGTTATCATATGATTTGACGCCGTTGGACTTTGTTTTTGTGGAGCTACGCGAAGGGCCGTTTTATGTGGATAAACTTTTAACACTTGAACAATTGAAAACCAATATTCGTTAAGTTAATGCTAAAACGCTAAACGCCCATTATCACCTCAAAAGGATTGAAATTTGTGAAAATTCGCAAAGTATTCATTTGAATGATGTAATGGTTCATATATATATACTTTATAATAAAAGAAGAATTTCATAAAAGAAGCTACTTTAAATTCATTTTATTTACGTTTACTTTCGAAACTGCAAAATTGATAACACTTTAAAAGGACTTCGGCAGGGTCGAAAACAACTTTTATTTTTTTTTATTTTATTTTATGCAATATTTTTTCTCAACATTATTGTTGTTAATTTGTCTGCTTATTGTTATTCCTTCCATTACCCCATGTTTAACTTTTTGAGCTGTTATAATGAGAATAAATATCAATACCAATCAAGAATGTTTAGAATGTTTTTGCGCTGTTCTTTACTTGTGTATTTGTAAATTATTCGAGTTCTTTGCCGTACAATTCCATTAAATTTGTATTATTCTATATTACCTCCCTGCTCCCTGCAACTGACAGTGAGACCTTGTGTATCTCGTTGCTTTTCTCGTATTTATTGACATTTTTCTTTCCTTTCCTAATTGCTTTTGAAACTTCTCTAAAGAGGTAATTTAAATGCGGCGCAAGTTTTTTTCTCTCCTTTTCTTTTTGCATACATAAGTATCGTATTTATTGTCTGTTTGTATTTGGTTGCTTTCGATATTCGTTTTTCTTTTATTTCTGTTATTTGTCTGTTTTTGTTTTCGTCTGCCTTCATAACTGTTGACATTGCTACGAAGTATTTTACGTCTACTAATGTATTAATGGGAAACTGAACTTTTTAATTGCTTAACAATCTGCCCATCAAATAAAGTCGGTGCGCTGAACTGAGAAGTGCTAGATTGGAGGGAATTAAAGGAAATTCGATATTATATTGTCAAATTTGATTTACGCAGGAATATAAAACAACAGACAGTCACAGGCGAGCAAGGGAATGACAGCTTTGCCAAGTAAGAGTACAGAGAAATCGATATTTGAGGAGCATAAAGCTGGTTATAAGAGGCAATCAAAATTTATAAAATTCAAATGATTGAAAGAGATAAATGAGTAAATGGGATAAGTATGTAAATATAACATTCAGAATCTCAGATAACTTCCCATTTAAAGAACTTGACAACATAATGATTTTATTTATTACATTAACTTATAAACTTAGACTTGATAAGTTTTAGTTGTTAATTCCAACTAATATAACTATCACCAATGAGATTTTTATAAATAAAGTTTAGTTTCAAACTAGTTCAAATGATCTCGTTTCATAATTTAACTGGAAAAATTCTAGATCCCATTTCAGTTGATAAGGTTAATACCTTCAAAACAACAAAATGTAAAATCTCAATATTACAATCAAATATGCACCATGTACTCATTCCTGTTTCGCTGGAATTCCCTGATTTTGTAAGGAAAAGATACATAATAGTACTCAAATGTCTTTTGATCTCAAATATGCTAATCACGGTATATTAAATATTAAAAGCCATAAGGTTAAAAAAAAAATAGCGAAGTCAGTACACAGGGTTACCTAAATTGCGATTTCGAAAATAAACATAAACAAAACGCAATTTGAAATATTTTTTTTTCTCATAAAATTCCTTTCACATTATAACGTCTGAAGATTGACGCTATATGTAAAACATTCAAATAATCGCTTCGCGAATTTTTGCAAACTTCGATATATTTGAAGTAATTTTCGACTACTTTTTGGCACATATTGGGCGGTATCGCAGCTATAACTTGACAAATGTTGGTTTACAAGTACTCTCGAGTTAAAGGTTTATCTGCATAAACATAGTCTTTCACATAGCTCCACAAAAAGAAGTCCAATTGACATCGCCGAGAGCATGATTCAATAATTAAAGGTTGGATAAGTAAACAGCTTTCTCGCTCCCTCTTGACACAGATGCTCCCTTACTGAAAAACAATAATGCTTCTTTGTAAAAAAAAGCATTTTATTCATAATTTTTTTTTAAAAAGAAGCTAAATACTTAGTTTTTTTATGAAAACGTTTGGTAGGCATCACATACTCTTTTCTGATTGGTTGATTCAACATTTTGACAATTATTTAAATAATTATTTTTTCTTATTGCGGAATCTACGAAACGTAAAGACATTAAAGTTGTGAATTAATTTTGATTCTTGAAGACTTTTGCGTATAAATCGATCTTGTGTTGTGTTAAGTAATTGAACTCTCGCTATTTGACCACTTTCCACAGGTAATTATGCCCGGGTATGTAATTCCAAAATAGCAGAGTACTTTGAAAAATACCGGAAGATGTTTTCAATTGTGATAATGGTACTTACGTATTAACACCACCACAGACAGATTTGGCGATTCTTTTACCATAAAATTATAAATATGGAATGTTTGGACTTGGGTCCAGAATGTAAATAAGAGTTTTACTTAAGTATGTGAACTTGTGTGATTTCTTTTAATCTATGATTATCCTTCTACAATTAACCATTTATAAATGTATGTTAATTTTATATTTGAGTAACACTGTAAATGCGTTATTTTGCTAAAGTCAAAATGATGGTCGATAGCAATTTAGAATTATATATAATTGGCGCTTTGTAACCACTGAAGCGATTTTCGGCCGAACTCCTCCTCCAATTTGTGGCTTTGCGGCTTGGTGTTTTCCCAAAAAATGGAGGGACCTACAATTTGTACTAATCCTCCTCCCATTGGCTGATGGTTCTTTTTCGAGGATCCTTTATTTCATGTCCGAAATACAATCGGAGGGGTGGACATTCCCTGTAAGGGGCGACCGCAATTAGAAAATTTAACTCAATTTTTTATTTAATTTAATTATCCGACTCCGATTTAGAATTAGGAAAAAATTAAAAATATATTTAGCGAATGTCAAATTAAAATAATCGTTACATACTAAACTTTTTACTAAAATTAACATGCTGAACAAATTTTTTTATAATATCAAGTGAAAAGTAAAAAAGTCACAGGAATACGTGACCGGGTATATCTTATGTGCAAGCTATTTAAATTTTTGCGTAAAAGGTCATTACATAATTGTATTTGTCAATTATTATATCGTTATTATATTACCTGTAAAGTAAAAGTATTGTTGAATTGATTTTATTACAAAATGTGTTTGGGTCATACATACATATTTAAATATATAAAAAGTTTAACCAATGTTTTTCAAATGTTATTATTTGATTCATAGGCGAAAAATTAAGTGTAATTAATCAATTTTTGCTATCAATTTAGTAAATAAAATATGCCGAAAGCAAGTTGTGCACTTTGTCACAAGACATGGACCCAAGAAGGTGTCAAGATGTTCCACGTCCCGAAAAATGAAATAAAGTGAAAAATGTGGTTAGACTCGTGCGGCACTGAATTAAATGTAGGTGCAAAACTCTGCTCTCTACATTTTTCGGAAGTGGATTATGTGTCTGGAAAAGACCGCAAGAGGGTGAAGTTAGCAGAAAATGCGGTACCACTTCTTGTTGAAAGCACATCCGATTGTTACGACAATTCTGAAAAATATACTAAATTTGTTAGCATCTCTACTCAAACCGAGTAAATATCTTTATAGATTTACTTTCAAGTTGCTTTCTTAACTATATTTCTTCCTATAGCTCATATGAAGATTCTCGTATTGAACGCTTTAAAGAGGAAATAGCAAAACTGAATGCACGAAATGCAGAGCTCGAAAGATTTTACAAACGAGTCTCTTCAATGTTTACATTGGGTCAAATGCGAAAAATTTGGGAACCCGAAAAAAATATTCATTGGGAGTGGGAAGACATTGCGGCTTCTATTGCTTTGCACGTCGCTGGTCAAAAATCTTATTCTTATACCTATGTGCAAAAAGGGCTTTCCGTTTCCATGCGAGTCGACAATTAAGAAATGGCTGCAAAAAGTGACAGTGGAAGATGGCATATTGAAATTTTCTTTAAATATAATGCGAAGTGCGAATGATGGTTCCCTTGAAGAGAGACTAAGTATTTTAAGTTTCGATAAAATGAAGGTCGAACCCATCTACGAATACGATGCTTTGCTACATACGTGTAGTATACACACGCCAAGTAATCACGTGCAGGTGGCGATTGCACGCGGCTTAAAATCGTCATGGAAACAGACAGTTTTTTGTGCATATGACTGTAAAATGACGAAAAGTATTGTAAATAACATTATTTCAAAATTACAACACTGTGGGTTTACTGTCGTCGGAATCGTTTCGGACATGGGTGCGGGCAACCAAGCTTTGTGGAAAGAATTAAACGTTTCTTTAGGTATGGGTTCCTACTGCCATGTTTGTTATAATTTATAAAGCTTTTTAATTTAGAGAAAACGTGGTTTTCAAATCCAGTAAACGATGGAAAAATCTTTGTATTTGGCGATGTACCTCATTTGATCAAATTAATACGGAATCACTTGCTTGATACCGGTTATGTTTACCGCGAAAAGTTACTAACCTCAAAAACTATAGCCCAGTTACTAACATATACCTCCGGCACAGATTCATCCATATGCTATAAAATTTCAGAAGAGCATTTAAGTGTACATCACGCTGGACGTCAAAAAGTTAAGCTAGCTGTGCAACTGTTTTCCCACACCACAGCGTGTGCAATAAGGCGGTGCTACGTTTTGGGTAACGAAATGTACAATGCGATGGAAACAGCAGAATTTATTGAAATTATTTTAAAAATTTTCCTGCAAAAAAACCGTTTGGTATGGATCTAAATTCACAATTGCAAATTTTGTCGAAAATGGATATGTGCATGAGAAATATGCGGGCATATGGACGAAAAGCACTTCTACCCTGTCAAAATGGTATAATGATTAGTAACAATTCCCTTCGAAGCTTGTACAAATATGTATACGAGAAATATGAAATGAAATATATTCTTAATCAAGATATAGTAGAAAATTTCTTTAGTGCAATGCGTGCGAATGGCGGTCTGTTTGATAACCCCAGTCCTATGCAATTCAAATATAGGCTGCGGAAATATTTGCTAGGTAAAAATTGAGGTAAATAGATTAATAATAGAATATTAATTAAAATTGTTACTTTAGCTCGAAATGTGGAACATTTTTCAACATATACCAATGTAGAGTCAGATGAAACGGAGTGGCTTCATCCCGATGATGACGCAGAAAACCTAAATTATTTTTTAAAAGATTTATTATATATAGATATATAGATCTTGTATCAGAAGAAGAGCTGTCATTTCTAAATGAATTACAAATAGAAGATAAATACAGTGAATTAAAAGACGATGCATTGGAATATATAGCAGGATATATTATAAGAAAATTGGGTCTAAAAGAACATGTGTCGAAAGCACTTTCTTATACGTGGGTTGATGAGGTGTCACGTGGAAGCTTGACTAAACCTAGCACTCATTTTTTTAATATTATAAAAAATCTGGAGGCCTCTTTCAAAATTTTTAACGAAGACGAAATTCAAAATTCATATATGTACTTACAAAAACTTCTTTCTCGTTCTGAACATGTAACAATAGGTACGGATATAAAAAAACTTTTTTCAAGACTCGCATGCACCAACTCATTAAGCATTTAAATAAAAATATTAAAAACAAAAGAAGGTTTAAAAATTTGTTAAGAGCATGAACAATCTCATCGCATTGTAAATTACATTGTAATACATTATATATAAAAAAAAATAATATATAATCATAACTCATGTGACACTTTTTTAAACAAATAGTATTAAGAAATTCTGCCATTAGTTCTAAGTAGATCAATACTGTTATTAACTTGTTTTGAAACAATTGTAATATACTGTATATATATTATAACGAACTTGTTTTAAATATATGTTTGTACATTCATATATGTAATATTTTAAATTGTTCAAAAAAAAATTTATGTTTTAAATATATGCAAATTTTTCTAATTTGACCAATAAAAAGTAATTTTACTACTATAATTTTATTATTTTGCGCATCGATGCATCGATAAATTTTGATATCATAGATGCACATAATTTAGCAGATATGGATATATTTTAATTTCAAAGCTATTTAATTCGTTTTAAAATCAATGAAATAAAATAAATACCATGCAAATTACTTACTATTTCTTTTACTTTTTAACTCCTTTTTTGTTACCTTTTCCTTGTGTTTTTTTTAAACTGAACATATTTTCTCCCCCTTTCTACTACTTTCCAAAATGCAACCATTTGTAAGGGAGTGTAAAAATTCCCTTGTCACTACTTAATTATTGAATCATGGCCGAGAGGAAAAACTTTTGTTTTTGTATTTTTTCTACTACCGTGTGTGAATTTGCCTTGGAAAGAAAGTTTCTGGGAGTTTTGACGCTTTTCTTTTTAATTTAATTGTTAAATTTTTTTTGTTAAAAGAATTTGTTTTCTCTTTCTCCTCGCCTTCATAAAATCTCCGTTAGTTATCACAATAATTTTGAAAAACTATTACAAATTATTCAAAATTGGCCTTCGTTTACACCTAAAAATTAGCCAGCAACCAAAATGTGAGAGAGTAAAGTGGTAGTTCGAAAAAACTAAACATAATATATCAACAAAATGGTAAGTAAATGTTTGAAATCAGTTATCAAAACGTTTATACATAATTCTAACTAATTATTCATACATAGATGCCATTTACTGACGGATGAATCTCTTACTCCAGCTACGGTAATGGATAATATTGTACGTGTAGGGGAAAATTTGCTCCCATGGAAGGTAGATTAAATTTTTTATAAATAGAAATTGTGTGTTTAAAACATAAATTTTCTGGGACTCTTCATCTTTAAAAAATAGGGTTACCATTTTTTTGAGTTCTACGAGCCCAAACAGCTTAAAATGGCCAACAAAATCAGAATAAATTGCATTTTTTGCCAGCAAATATTTCTTTTCCAATGCTGTAGATAAGACATGAAACTAAGCCATTATAAAAATCTAATTTTAGTATTTGCAATTTAGGGTGCATTGACGGGACCCATTTCGTAATAGACTAAATACGACTAGATTGACCGGAAAGGAAATGTGCCAATATGCGTGCAAGGCATCTGCAATGAAAAGAAAAAAATTATTAATGCATTTTTTGGATTCCCTGGTTCCTGTCATGATATTTGGGTACTTAAGAATTCTTCAATTTATCATAAATCACCATTGAATTGTGGAAGTAACGCACTTAAATACTGTTTTCGTAATATTAAAAATGTATACTACTATAATTGCAGACTACTATTTATTGGGGTATTCATGTAAAAAGTATTTAATCACACCATATTGGAATAATGGACATCTAACGAGGAAAACATTATTTTTCAATAAAAAGTTGAGCTGTGGTTGTGCTGCTATAGAGCACATATTTGGTATACTTAAACAGAGATTTAGGCAATTGTATTAGTGCAAATTGCGTGGAATGCAAAAACTTTCCCACTTTATACGTGCTTGTTGTGTTTTGCAAAACATCTGAACCGATTTTAACATGGAAAGTGTACCTGAAAGTGTTGGCGATGATTATCGAGAACATGGCGAACTTTCAACTGGAACCTCATATTTTTGTTTTGGCTGCCTGAATAGTGATGGATAATTTTGCCTTCGCTTATTTTTTTCGAAATTTTTCTTTTTCAGAAAGTATTCTTGCTTACACTCTTTTAATTCATTGATGGCCGGTGATGGCTAATTTTTAGTTCGAACAGACCTATAATAACTAATGATCAAAAATTCTTAAAATATAAAAGTCAAAGAACGCTTTCTTTAATTGTCAACAATTAATTTAAATTTTAAAAATATGCATGAATAATATGCATGCAAGGTTTATAGAAAACAAGGTTATGACAACCGTGACGTCAACGTACCAACTTCGTCATATATACAGTGGGCGGAATGTAATATTATATATTGTAGTATAAAGAAATATTTCTTCTTTTTCAAAAATACTTATGTATTTAAATATGGGAAAAATTGTTTATACAGAAGAAAACACAAATTATACAAATTTTGCTTTTGATTTTACGAACTAACACCACCGCAGCGAAAAATAAGCTACTGTGCAAGGTTTTGATGAAACCGAGGTCGAGGTTACCTATCCGATGAATTCAAGTTTTCTTAATGATAAAACTTCAAGTTTTCAGCCCAACAAATTGTATCATTAAATTCATAAAATGGTGCGCTTAATAAATATTCTACAATACCGCATGTTTTACAAAAAAATGTTAATATAAATCACTCACAAAATTTTTTTTTTAATTTTTGTCCACAATATCCCACTGTACACTTTTTTACCGCTTCGAGTTTTTAAATATGATTTTTTTAACAAACTATGGATCATCCACTTCCCAAAAGCTCTTTACCAGACAAAGAAAATATGCGAAAATCGGTTTTTTTTATTAAATATTTTGATCATTTTCAACGTTTTTAATATTATTTTCTCAAGCCATTCGTATTACATGACACCAAAAGTTAGAGTTGCTAGCTATAGAAATTTTTGTTAAAATATAATATTAATTTTTTATATTAATTAATTTTTGGTAACTTTTGGATGTTGGTCGCACCGGGATATGAACGTGGGCCTTCCGAATGGCAGCACGCAATGTTAACCACTCGGCTACCGCGGCCGTCAAAGTATGATACCAAACCACAATTATTAGTGTTCAATTTCCGATGCAGAAGTGAGAATGAAACACCTAATTTGGGTGTGCTCCTTGTGGGATGTCTGGTGGGTCAGGCACCTTAGCGAAAATAATCCTGTTTCTTAGAAAATACTCCAAAAGTTTGCTCAGGGGCTATCCGAGGCTATTTTCTTATAGAGCCTCTACTACAGTAGTTGTCCGTAGACAGCTGTGGGGTAGCCTCTCAAATAATTTCAAGATAATTGAAGAAGTTCTTAAGATTCTAATTCCTATCGAAATTACTTTAGCCTTGGTCCATATATAGCGAGTTTACCCTCCGCGCAGAAGGCTAAGATTTTACATAGCGGCGGATGTGATTAGCCTCTATTAGTTCAACGGGAAATAAGCTGTCCAATTCTAGAGATTGGAAATATTTTGTCGCCTACTCCACCCTTTTGCGCTAGACTGCTTTTATCAGAAATGGACTCAATTGCCCAGCGTTGCTGTTTGTAATCTTCAGTCAAGAAACTGTTCTTTTGGCTTCCTTAAATAGTTTTCTGCTATATTTCTGAAATCAAGAAATTTAATTACTCTATCATTTGCATTTTTTCACTCTTGGATATGACGTATTAGGTGTCTTTCTAATGGCATTACAGGCTTTGTTGACACATTTTACTGCTTCATCGATTTTGAAAAATAAGTCGAGCTTGCCCTGAGAAACAGAGCTTGTGCTAGAAAAGATCGCTTCACCGGATATTTTCATTATAGCGAGCAAGGATGCGTGAATGGGATGCTTTTCTCTTTACTTTCCTAAAGATCGCACACTCAGTCCTTTATTACTGTATGGAACGAATGATAGCGGTCTCGTGGTGAAGGGAAAATATGTGTACTGCACAAGACCTCAAAATATACCTACTTGAGAAAATGCAAAGCCTTTGAATGAAGTCCTTACTTCAACAATGAAAGCAGCAACAATTTGATTAGCTCAATATAAAAAAACTACTTGTACTTTGTAGCGCATATTTTGTAAGCACTTACTAGCGAAGTCTGTTAAGTTAGGTTAAATATATGTAAGTGAAATAATTTTAAATGAAACAAATTCACAGTCGTCTACTACTTGAAGCTGAGCCAGAGCACACTCACTCAAGCGAAGCCAAGCGGAAGACGAAGAAGGCAAATACAGGGAAAGAGTAAAAGATGAGTGAAACAACAAGAGCAAAAACAGTGACATACAAAGTAGTCGTAAAATTCATAGCAAAAATTACAAGTGTGTTGGTGATATTTTTTTTTCTTTCCAGATAATGCAACAACGGCATGTAATAACTGCCGATTGCAACTTTTGCTGTCGCCAACAGCTGGCGGTAAGTGGGAGTTTTGCTATTCCATTACAACGACATGGCGGCAGCTGCGCCTGCGACGAGCACAATTTGTTGTCAATCGAGTGCTGAAGTTGTATGGCAATCAGAAAAGTGATGGCATAGTGCCATCACCGGTGGCAACAGTTGCTCTTACTCGCCTTTACTGCTGGCCGTGCTGCTGTTTACATACTCGCACATTGTATTTGATTTCTGTGTAAATGCGATTTTTCCTGTTTCAGCGCAATTTTCGTTGACGCAGCAAAATTGGCAACGAAGACAACCAGCCGCCTGGTGACTGTCGACTGACGCCTGCTGCCTGCTGCCGTCCCTTTCCATTTTACTTTATCTCTCAACAACTTCACTCCACCAACGCTATTCATTCTTCATTTATAGCTGTCCAACGGTTGTTGCTTATTGCTTATGTGCATATGCATGTATGTACACGTATGTATACATGTATGGTATGTAGAAGTGTGTCGGTTGTGTCGTGTGGCAGGTGCGGCTCGCATGCGTTATGTAAACCAGTATGTTTTCACACAATATTATGCGATATGTAAAGCTTGCCAATTCTGCATTCGCTTGGTGTGTGACAAGTAAGTCTTCCCGTATAAGCTTGCTTGTAGTACTGCTTGAACGTATGCACTCTACAAACAACTGCACGTACCTATGTATGTACATGTGCAGGTGATATTCTTGTATGCTTGCACATATTAAATATTCTATATATGTGTATATGTGTGTATGTGTGTGTGCGTTGCTATTTTTCATTTATTGCAACATGTCTCTTGTGGAAGACAAAAGGATATTTTACACGTTTTCCTTTTAATAAATTCCTGTGTGCGCTTGAATGTATGTAAATATGTATATATGTGAGTCCGTAGGTATGCTACTTGTAGGCATATTTCCGCATACCTTTGCATTATGTATGGATTGATATTTTAAGAAATTGAAATACTTCCTTCCTTCTCTCTTGTCTGTTGCAGGAAACAGAAATTAATAAAATGTATAAGTAAGGAAAGTAAATAATAATAAAATGCATAACTTGTATTCAATATTAAAATTGACATGAGAGTATATTATAAATGTTTATGCAGTGTATTTGTGGTTTAAGTTTTATTGCTTTCTTTTTGGACGAAAGCAATAACAAATATCGAGCATTTATTTCTTTAAATCTACATTTTGCATATAGACTTATCTTGTACCACCCACACAGGTTAATTGAAACTGTTGCATAACGTTTTGAGCTGAAGTTTGAAAGCACCTTAGGACGTAGAGATTGATACAATTTTATTGGCACGTGATTAAAAATGCGCTGCCACTCTCCAGCTGTGTCTAAATTTGGAATCACTTCAATGTTTGCACTGTCGTACGAACGAACATTGAGAACTGCCGGAAGATCCCTCAGAATCACGAGATGAATTTAATATTTTATATTTAATATTTCACAAAATGGTGCGTTTAACTAGCCGGTAATTTTTCTGATTGAGTTGTCTGAATTGTTTTTTTTTAACAAACAAAACTGGTAATAAACTAAAAAGCTCGCTACGTATTGCACAATTTTTATTAATTAATTTTTATTAATTAATTATTAAAGAAAGATGACTTGGCCTTGTCTATCAGGTAATTTCAAACGAATTACCCAGTTCAGCTGGGCAATGTAGAGCTCCATGTTGACAGCATTTCCCAGTGCGCCATGCCTTCCAAATCCCACCAAATGCGGATCATGGCCTTTTTTGGGTGAATTCTGCAGGTATTCAAGGCCAAAGTCGCCATTTTTGAACTTCGCGAACCATTTTTGTTCAGTAGAGATGCCTATGACATCTTCTCCGTGCACACTGCATATATCACGAGGGGCTTCGGTTGCTTTTTGACCTCGATGAAAAGCAAAGAAAAGCAGATGTCGAAAATGCTGATTTTTTCCTCCTAGATATTCCATTTCTGAGCCTGAAATATGACAATTATGATTAAATTATCCAAAAAAATAAATAAAACAGTTTTGTAGAGGAGGAAGAGGTCTTTCGAATAAATATATATATCTTTCTAAACAACAAAATAAATAGTTGTAAAATAACTCAAAACGCAAAACTCTACAAGCTTATGTTACAACCAAGTAAATCAAACTAGTGTTGTTCGACTTATGTAAAAATGTACGCAAAACTTAAAAGATTGTCTACATTAACCTTTTCAGAGAATCAGCCTATATATAGCTGGAAACCGAATTAAAATGCAGTCTGTAGTTTCTGAGTTTATCGCGAACAGTCATACAGACAGGCGCTGAAGTGAACTTTGTCTGATAATATTTAAGGATACAGAAAAGTGGGAGAATTAATATTTTGAAATATATTGTTTGTCATTTCTCTGATTCACACAGTTAGCATCGATTTGATTTGTTTGCAGATAACTAAAAAACTTTCTTCGAATTGGCAATTATTAATTGTACTTTGTGGCTTACTAATTAAAGTAAGTAAATAATTTATCTTACCAGATTAGGCACATTTTATATAATATTTTCGTGTTTTCGAACCAAAGTTACAAGTACAAGTCTCTTAAACATCTATCTTCTTAAAAGACCAATTTCCATTCTGTAGCTACTTTGTTTAAAAGCATGGCGACGGCGTACTGAGGTAGTAAATAGGGGGGAAAAACGGCGCTAAACAACAAGAATTTGTAAGCTATTGTAAAGCATGTATAGTTTGGACATTATTATATTAAAAATATTTAAAAAAAACTGCTACAAAGTGTTCAGAAGTTGTGAACTGATTTTCGATTTTATCAATATAATGTACAAGACAAAAGCAAAGGCCATATCAAATTTATTTAATATGAGCCATGAAATGTATATTTTTTCAAATAAGTCGATCCACTTCCCGTAAAAGAAGAATTTCTAATACGACTTTCATTGAATAATTTGGCACTTGGTCCACTTCACGGTGAGAAGAAAAGTCTACCTCCTAAGCATAATATCACCTGGGCACCGAATTTCAAGTAACTTAACAAAGTCAGTTGCCATCGAAAAGACGAGATGATATTACGTGACCAGGTAATTTTTCTCCCAATAGAACCCTCGTGTTGTGTGGAATGCGTCCCCTTTTATAGCCACATAATATTCACGTCGCTTTATTCAATTGTAGGCGAAAAAGTCGGTTCTCATACGTTCATATCTCTCAGAATTGACAGTAACAGTCTCGCCGGTATCGTTTTCATACAAGTAAGGTCAAATCACATCTTCGGGCCAAAGAGTGCACCAGACAATACGATTTTTATTATATTCTCAGAGCGCAAATGCGCATTTCTTATTATTAACGTATTCCAGAGTGAGAAATAACATAATATATCTTTTATGTAATTTAATTAAGCAATAAAAGTAAGAATTAGTTTCCTTCTTTTTGAATTTAAATTTCAAAAATAATTAATGCGTAAATCGAATTCGACATTAGATTTTAACAATTAAAATATAATTAATTCGCAGTAGCTCCAAGGAACAAAAGAAAATTGAGAAATAAATAAAATAATTTGGAAATTTCGTAAATTTAATTTTCTAGTTTAATATTTTGGTATAATAAGCTTACACACTCAAATAGCAACAACCTTAGTATGTACCCAGAAACAAATTGACATATTAGTGTGACAACTTACTACTTGCTATAGTACGCATATGAATTCCCGCTTATTCAGTGTACATACATGTGTACCTATGTGTGGACAAATGTATATACCAAAACCCAACCAACGCGAAGGATATAAGGAGCCACCTTCACTCATGTGAAAATTATGCTTTGTAAGCGCAAAATCATCTGATTCATTCATTCGTACACAAACAAAAAAAAAACTCACTTTTAGCAGCAACGGTCCATTAAGTAACAACAAATGTTATTGTGCAGTATTTTGCACTTGTTGAAATACATATACAGATATATACTTAAACATACAAAAATTATTGCAGAGGAAGCTGATGTATGGGACAAGATTTCTACCGTTTCATCGAAAATCAGTTCATTGTACTATAATTTAATAATTTCGTATGCTTCCTTAGGGATTCTTACTATTTGTGACTACGAAAACTCATGTGTTAAACCTATACTAGTAAAATACTAGTTTGTTTATATATGTTGCAATAACAAGTTAGAGTTAGCCTTTCATTTCATTAGTTTCTATTTTGCCGTTCAAAAATTATACCATAAAATGCGCATAGTAATTAAATAGGAACCAAAGTGGTGATCTAGGGATCGTTGTCCAAAACATGCAGCGTTATAAAGAGAACACTTCTTTAGCCTGTTTGAACAACAGTGATGATACTACCGTGGCAACGATAGCTGATTGAAAAGGTATCAGAGTCTAATGGCTAAACTATAAAATCTTCGTTTCGACGTCATAACCTTATACCCACATTTTGGCATCAGTTATGACCCTTTCAAGTAAACCTTCGTGATTCAATAACTCCTGAGCGATGTATCGAATTTATTGCTTTGCTCAAAATTTAGCAATTTCATGCTACCACACGTTTCATGCTAGCAGGTTGGTATGCTAATATCCTTTGCGACTTCTTTAATAGCAAATGACGATTTTTTCACTGTTTCGATGTTTTCATCGCTTGTTCATATGGTTGCAACATCAGCGCGCTCATCGTAATCAATATTTTCTCGGCTTTCTGTTAACTGAACTCGTCGAATACCAGATGACAAGATCGATTCATCTAATAATTTTTATCTCACTGAAGGCTTTATCTTCTACCTTTAGACATCACTTAACCCATTATGTGTTCATTAAGGGGTTATTAAAACTAGTAATTTTCAAAAAATCTATTTTTTTATTTTTCGAAAATCTGAAGTTGATCCGACAAACAGTCGCGGAGATATGATCGTATCATTAAGGACGTCTCATTTGACATGTAAATGGTTTGCAAAACTTTAAATGCGTTTTTCTCGAAACGGTTTAAAATTTTTACATCATCTTCTAAGGTATATTTATCTTTTCCTGCTTGATCTCACAAAGCCCATACTAAGTTTATAACTCCATTAAGTGTTCATTAAAGGTACTGCATACGAATTTTAAAATTTTTAATGCACTTTTGAATAAACATTAGCCCATTAATAAATACAAATTAAGGTTTCTCTACAACAATTCTAGCAACTTTACTACACTTGCAACCCAAATTACTACCTTTTAAAACTTTGATTTACTGTTCTCAAATTCAAAATCCAAATCCAAAATGCTTTAACTGATATTCTGTGTGCGAGTGTCTAAATGCAAATAAACTACAGCTTAATATAACTGTACTTATGAACATTTTCTAGTTTGTTAATTCAGCAAAATGCATGACTGCGTATAGTCTATAAATATGGTATATATGTATGTATAGAGGTGCATGTGCTTTTTCTTGAATTCGAAACTGATTAAGGAAAATTCAATAAATAAAGAGGCCTAAAATGAGAGTTGAGACTCTAATAAAAACTACTCATAGAGACATTTTGCTAATTCCAAAACATACTGAAATATGTACATATGTACGTATGTGCATACATATTTGGGTTAATATTTTGCTGTAATGTATTGCCTACGATTCGATGCACATTTCAGTGCGTTACTAATCCAAATATATCGTTTTTTAGAAATCCATAAATAAAACAAAGCTTGAGCTTAGAAATTTTGCATGTGCATTTGGAATTTCAGATTATATTTTGTGACTCTTTGCAGTTGTTCACTACACTAGAGAGCTAATATTCATTCAATTGAAGCTGGTCTATTCGATTCCGAAACTGAATATTGGGATAATGAGGGTTGTTAAAAACCAGACGGTCGCGGGAACTTTTGGATTTTAGTCGCCTTTTACGACAGGCATGTCTTACCGTAGAAAAATTCTTGAACTCCTACCTCGCGGAGGTCTTTTACTAAGCGTTAATCGTATTTGGTGGCCTTGTCTTCGTAAAAAGATGATCCATTTCAAGGTTTTTTACTTTTTTAAGAAAAAAAGAAAAAAAAAAACATAGAAAAATCAATTTTAATGTGGAATTAAAGTCCTGAATCAAGGCGGGATTGTCCATTTAGACTTCGGACTTCAAATATACCCACAGGAAAAAGTCTAATTGAGTGATATCACACGATCTTGGTGGCTAATCGGCTGGCGCGAAACTTGAAGTTATCTGTCCACCGAAGTGTTCTTTCAATAAATCCTTTGATTGATGTGATGTGTGGGAAGTGGCGCTGTCTTGTTGAAACCAAATGATGCCGAGATCACGAGGTTCAATTTCAGTCATCAGGATCATGGTTGGATAACGGTCGCCATTGACGGTTACGTTCTAACTGGCATCAGGTTTGAAAAAATATGAAACGATGATTCCATCTGCACACAAACTACTCCAAATCGTTGTTTTTCTTGATGAAATGGCAGTTCTTGAATCTCTTCAGGTTACTCTTCGTCCCAAACGCTGCAATTTTGCTTGTTTACATACCCATTGAGCCATAAATGCGCTTTGGCACAAAAACGTCTGAACTTGGAACTTATCAAGAGCCCATAAAGCGAAGCAATGTCGCTAGGAAAGATCGGACGGTTTCAGTTCTTGCACAAGCTATATTTTGTATGTTTTCAATTTAAGATCTCGACGTAAGCTGCGCCGAGTCGTTCCATACGTCAGTGCGAGTTGCTGCGAACGGCGCCGAATCGACTCCTCACGGTCTTTGTGTACACTCTCAGCTACGGCAGCTATATTTTCTTCACTGCGTGCCTGAAGTAGTCTATTCGGTCGAATATTATCCAATAATGAATGCTGGGTTTCAAGATGGCTGATGCTGTTTCGAATGTTGACCACAAGTTGAGCGCAGCGCGGGAAACACATTCTTTGCAGAACGTTAATTATCGTAATAAAGTTGCACGATTTGTTCTGGCGTAAGTCTAACGATTTACGGGTGATCTGTCAAAAAGACTATTAAAAAAGTATTTTTACTTGGATCATCCGTTATTATATACATGTTTTCCAATTTTGTATCATTGACAGTTTTCATTTTTTGCGAAAAAGGTATTTCACTTTTAAAGTAATTTTTCCATAAGCTTCAGCCAAGATTCGAAGCTTGAGAACTTCGTAATGCAAAACAGGTTTTTTGCAGACCTGTACATAAAAATTTTCAACATTAATGTGTCGATTTAAATATGCATAAAAACTAAAATTGAGTAGATAAATCTTAAAAAACATATTGACCTAGTGATCGATAGAAAATATCCAGCTTATGATCTCCGCTGGCTAGCTCATATCAACCGTATCGCCGCACATTTTCCATTTTTGCTCAAGAGAAGAAGGAATTGGTTTTATTTGGTGCTTAAAATTGGCGCCGACTTAAATCAGAAAAATAACTAATTATTGTATGGTATTTAATAAAAAATGCGCATGAAATGAGAAATTTCCATAAGTGTACCCCAGTCGCGATTTTGACATCTGTTAAACTTAACTGTCAAGCCAAATATGTTTTGTTTTAGTTGAGAGTCAAGCATATATGGAAACGGAACGCTTAATAACCGAGCAACGTGTTAAAATTGTTAAAACCTACTACAAAAATGATTACTCAAACCTAAGCTACGTTCCATGCTTTAAGAGAAGATACTGTAAGATACGCGCCTCATCGTTTTGCTCGTTCATTTATAACTTTGCGTCATAATTCGCAGTTTCCTCATTGATAAAAAAAACCTGCTGAAAAGAATTTAAATACATCTTAGGCAGCGAGCGCCATATAGGAACCCCGCCATGTTCTTTCTGGAAGGCAATAAGTAAACTTAAAAGGCCAACAATACCGCAACCAGCAATGTATAAAACTAATTAGGAAAAAAGTCAAGCCTACCGCATTCATAATTGAATGAATCAATGAAATACTCAATAACCATCATCAAATCGATGCACCAAAGTCATTGTAGTTGGACTTGAAAAACCAAAAAGGCGTCTAAAATAGCGGAAATTACTTACGAAAGCTTATTTTTTTATCGTATACATTCGTATATAATTGGCGCTTTGTAACCGCTGAAGGGATTTTCGGCCGAGCTTTTCCAACAAATGGAGGGACCTACAGTTTATACTTAGCCGCCTCGGAACGGCTGATGGTTTTTTTACGAGGATCTTTATTTCATGTCCGAAATAAACTGGAAGGGGTAGACATTCCCTGCCGAGGGGTGACCGCAGTTAGAAAATTTAACATACTCTTTTATTTTAAATTAATTAAATTAATTTTCAATAACTTTTGAATGTTGGTCATACCAGGCTTTGAACCCTACCCTTGCGATTGGCAGATTCTACCAATATGCACAGCCGGAGTCAGCAGAGATGATGTGAATCTATACCTTTCTTGTGTGTCTTTTGCTAGATATCACTTAAGGTGAAATCAGGTGAATGTTACGTCTACTAAATCTGAAATCAAGTGAAATTGACCATGTTGAATAAAAAAACACTTTGGTTCAAAGCCTCGGGTATACTCTTCGTATTCGATCATTTTATAGTTCCTTTATGTTATATATGTATGGCTCGCTTTAGGGTCGATTGAAACGTTCCATTTCGTGCCGGATCTTCTTCCAACACTTTACTTAGGTACCTTGAAAGATGGTTTCACAGTTCACTTGTGGTATACTCCTGCTCTCTGAGAGAAAGATCGTAGAAACCTGCTTAACTGTTTCTTTTAATCGTCCGAGTTGATGACGGGCCTTTGGTGCGTACGCCCATCTTGAACACTAAAGGCATGTTTTTGATCAGCATCAAACGACAAAGACTCACATTTTACATGCTCTATTTTCTCCTCACGTTTGCTGAATTTTTTGTACCGATTGTCATAAGCCAAACCTAATTTGAAGGCATGGAACGCCAATAGAGCGAGATCCGTTATCAATTCGACTAGCAGTCTGTAGTCTTACATTTTCGATGGTAAAGGGTGGTTAAATTGTAAGGGCCGATGTTGAATGTGAACCACACCTAAACGCCAAGTTTTTTTCCGAATTTAATTTGACATTTCTCTATTTCAGACTTACTCAATTTGAACCATGGAGAGATACACAATCCAGCAACGTGTTAAAGTTATCCAGACTTATTATGAAAATTTTCGAAGAAAATCATCTTCAGTGATGAGGCACATTTTCACCTCAGTGGATTCGTCAATAAACAGAATTGCCGCATTTGGGCGAATGAGAATCCAAGAGTGATTGTCGAAAAACCAATGCACCCACAAAGAGTGACTGTTTGGTGCGGTTTATGGGCTGGCGGCATCATCATGAGGCCGGTCAGGCAGATACTGTGAATGGTGTTCGCTATCGTGAGATGATAACGAATTTTTTATGGCCACAATTGGAAGATATGGATGTGGACGATATGTGGTTTCAGCAGGACGGTGCCACTTGCCACACAGCTAACGAAACAATGGCTCTTTTGCGCAACAAATTCAATGGCCGTGTTATCTCACGTAATGGCGATGTCAATTGGCCCCCAAGATCATGTGATTTGACACCGTTGGACTTTTTTCTCTGGGGTTATTTGAAAGAAAAGGTGTACGTCGATAAGCCAGCAACAATTCAAGAGCTAAAGGATGAGATAATTCGGCACATTAACGGCATAGAAACTCCATTATGCCTCAGCGTCATCGAAAATTTGGACCATCGTATGGAGGTGTGCCGCCGAGGTCGCGGCGCTCATTTGGCCGATATTTTGTTACATACATAATTGAGTAATACCAATATATCATAATAGTATAAAATTTCAATAATTTACTAAATAGTTTGTGTTTTATTCAAAATCAACATCAGCCCTTGAAAATTTAACCACCCTTTAGTATGAACTAAGTAAGCTTTATGACTTATGTTTTGCCCATAATTTACGATATTCCACTTTACCTTGCAAGTATTCAAAGTTCATTAGGCTGCTAAGAAGAAATAGCAATATCTCGTTATCAAAAAAACTCATCTTTAGACAATACGTAGACTATATCATTGCATCTAATGCCCTTATATCCTGCTACCCAATAAAGGTGGACTTTTCTTTTAATAGTCTCTTTACACAGTGCCATGCTGACTAAATACATACGTCTGAATACTCCTTATATAACGGTCAATTTCTCGAAGAACGAGGACATTAACAAAAGTTCGGTCAGTTGGTGAATTTCAATTTGTTTTTGTTAAATCAAAAAATATCAAACACTTTGCAATTACGTTATATGTCTTCCTTTCATATTTTGGAACGATCGGCTAAAATGGCGACGAAAAAATGCAAGATAGCCAAATTGCATATTGAATGATTGCACCGTCTTCAAAAACTATTTCTAACTGGTACCGAAGACTCCAGACAGGACACTTTTCCAAAATAGAGGACGAAACCCTAGAAGGTCGACCAAAATCTTCCACTGATGACGTCACTGTAGCTATGACGAAGTCAAAAATTGACTAAGACCCACGATCATCATCTGGGATACACAAAGAAATATGCTCGATGCGTACCACGAATTTGAAATGAGGCATTTTTCCTAAACAAATGCGAAAATGGTCGGTCTATCAACATTAGTAAAGTCATTACTAGTGACGAAGGTAGGTTATATTACTACAATCTAGAAACCAAACAGAAGTCCATGGTATGGAGCCCAAAAGGAGCAAACCCACCCGTAAAATCTAAGCAAAAATCAGCAGCAAAAATAATTATGTCTGTTTACTTTACCCGATCTAAAATCGAAACTGCTATTTCACTGGAAAAGGGTCAAACGGTAACTGCAAACTAGTACACCGAAGAATTCTTACCAAATGTTTTCAAAAGTTTGTTTAAAAACATGAAAAAAGAGGATTTGTGGCGTTACATTGTACATCATGACAATGAGCCATCCCACACTGCTGAAATAACCTTGTGATTTCCGGTTATTTCCAAAAATTAAAAAAAATTTAAAAGGAAAGGTCTAATAGTAAGGAGGAGATAATTAATGCGGTTAATGCTGAACTTGATAAGCTTAAAAAGCAAGATTTTGAAGACTGTTCTCAAAATTGGATCTATAGGTTTAAGAAATGCATTATGCGATTATGTAGAGAAGATAAAAAAGGACAAAGATTACGAATAAATAAAAAGATAATTGTTTCTTTTTTTTCTGATCAACTTACCGAACCTTTGTTAATCCCCTCGTTTATGTCGCAATTATGTACAGTGGTTTGATAGTTTAAATGATCACCTTATCTCATAAGTATCAGTAAATCGCTGATCTCCTCCACCGTTAATTTTATTTAAGGGGTTAGGGGTAGTCAGAGGCACGAAAAAATGAGAATTTTCAGTATTTTTTTTTTGCTATTAAATAATTTTATATTACAAAAGTAGTGAAATGGTATTATTAAACAATGTTTTGACTTCAAGTCACGAAAATTTCAAAAAAAAAAATTTATTTCCGAAGTTCCAGCTGTCTGTGTTAACCCAGTTCCAAAAAAAGGTGCTTGCGGTGACAATCATAAGTCCTTGGAGATTCATCTGAAATCAATCGGATAAAAAAAATTAGTTTTATAAATAAATAATCCTGGGCCTGATCGAAAGATTTTTTTTTTCAAAAATTAACAAAATGGCGGCCTCAGGAAATTTTTGTCTAAATTTTTGGGAAAAAATCAACAGTTAATTGGTATTAAAAAAATGAAATTAAAAAAAAAAAAAATTTGAATAAGGATAGAGTTTATTATGTATTCTAAAAGCTGTATAAATTTCATTAAAATCAACTTAGCTGTTTTCGTGTTACAGTTGTCACCAGTTCAAAAAACATAGTTTTGAGAAAAACGCGTTTAAAGTTTCACACTAGATACTATTGTAGCTACCTGCTCAAGAGCGCTTTGAAAGGCCCGAGCTCTCTTTGTTATTTGTCGAATAACTTAAAAACGAATTATCGGATTAACTTGAAATTTTCAGAGATTATTTTTAAGATATTATTTCTAACGAAAATGCAAAAAAAAATTGATTTTTTGAAAATTCTGACTACCCCTAACCCCTTAAGGAAATATGTAAAGCTTCGTCCGCTCCAACACTCTATATGCTGCTGGAAACTACTTAAAATTCAAGCTCGAGAGAATGTTACCTTTTCGTATTCTTAATGTCAAGGCTCTGCTAACATGCATTTATTAGTCTAAGTGGCATTTTTGCCTGCGGCAGTCGGACTGACTTTTTTGCTAACAAGCTCGCCGTGGTATATTCAAAATCACCTGCAGCGCTACCGATAGTATTATATTAAGAATTTTCGTGATGTTCAGCGAGAGTATAAAGAGTCTTTTCATACTTTTCCTCTACAATGCTAGAACACTATAGAAAAGTATTTCAACGAAGATTTAACTCAGAATAGTGGGTGAAAGGTCAGAAGTGCAACAGAAAATCCTTTTATAAGTACCAAGGGCTACTGAGGCGTTTCTCACACGCTCATCCACATTGAGCTGACCTGCTACCCAATACTTTAAGTATTTCAAATGCAAAATAATATTGATACGAATAATAAGGCAAAGAGCGATTTGTATTCTATTCAAAAGAGATATTAAGTGTAATTGTTTTTGAGCCTCGTATGATGATTGCAGAATTTTAAGTTTCTTGTACACTTGATTCTAAGATATTGACACTCAAACCGTTCGAAGAAAAGGTTTAGTTAATTTATTCTGAGATTTTTCGCAACAACTCAAGCAGAAACAAAACTGCCAAAATGTGCCGTGCTTCATTTATGTAATCCTCATGAAATGTTCCAAGTCATTTACCTAAGTCTTAAGGAGGCAAAACTTACACACACGACTTAATTGCCTATGAAATTATTTACTTTCATATTTATATACGAATATCTATGTAGCATACCTATATGTAGTTGCGAATAGTGGGTTAATAAATGATTTTGTACGAAATCTGAAATGTCTCTTTTTATGACCCCAACAAAGCCTTTATAAGGTACTACAATAAATGTGTAGACATTATGGAAATGCTTTTGTATATGAGTGTAAGAATGAGTGCGTAACTCTAATGTACACCAAAGAATATATACTACACATACACATACTCTACATATCAAATACCAGTAGTACCATAGGCTTTTAGTAGCAGCTACACGTCACACTGTACACAGCTATACAAATAACTTGCGCATAATCCAGCTGCATAATAAACTACAGGAAAACAAAAACAACAACTTTATAAAAACAGCGAAGTCAGAGAGTCATTAATGCATTTAACTAATACACTGTTGGTATTTAAAAATACATTAACATTTTAAGGGTTCACCAAGCACTTGCGAAGGACACACACACACACACACACACACGCATACTCGTATGTGTGAAGGCTGCGTGGTTAGCAGAAACACACATCAGAGGCAAACCACAGTGACACACCTGTAAATTTGCATATGCATACCTTTTTAATTTTTATTTTTTATTTTATTTATATTTTTTTTTTTTGCTACAAACACTAAGAAGTGGCTTAAAGGCTTCAACGTGCTTACATATGCACATACATACTCATGCATATATGTAACTACGCTTAATGCTCATATTGTTCATGTAGCTGTTGCCAATGTTGGATATGTTCTTGTTGTTATTGTTTGGTGTTTTTGTTGGTATTTGTTGCTTGCTATAGGGAAGAAAACCTTAAGTATGGAATTTAATTACGGCACCATTAAGTGCAAATTTACCGCAGGAAATTAAAAGATCCCTTTTCATTTTAACTACAAGTCGTGTGTATATACACATACACATACATACAATATGTGCACATATTTTATATGGGTTTAGAGGTATGTGTTAGAAGCAACCTGGTTGTCTAATGCCTCTCCGGTCGGGCAGCAGCGACGGGCTATGTTAAATAGCTACCGTGTGGTGATGATGCTGGTGGCGGTGGCAATCTCACGCTTGAGTAAGTACGTTAGTGAGATGAAAGTAAAAACCAGGTTGCGGTTACTACTGCGGTTAGTAACTAACGCCTAGCACATTGCATATATATAGGTATGTACATGCATATACCTTTACTCCTTTACTCACTTACCGCTGTTTGTTGTAAGAATTTTATTATGCTTTTATTTTTTCCCACGTGTTCATTGCCTTTATTCCATTGATTATTTGTATATTTACGTATATCCAAATGAAGTATAAGAAAGTTATAGATTTATTAATCTGGCGGTTGTGTTTAGCAGCTCCAATATTAGCCGCCTCTATTTCCACAATTGTATTTTCTATTAAACTTGTTACGTGTACAAGCTCTTTTCCTCAAAATATAGGAGGTGATTATGGGTAATATGGTTATTTTTTTCTTATTTTCCAACAAATTTTTGAAAACTTTCGGTAAGCACTCTTCGGTGTACTATTTTGCAGTTACCGTCTGACCATTTTCCAGTGGAATAACACCTACGATTTTAAGGGTGAAGTAACTTTTCCTGCCGATTTTTGTTGCTTAGATTTTAAGGGTGGGTTTGCTCCTGCTGTCTCCATACCATGGACTGCTGTTTGGCTTGTGGTTCGTACTTATAGAACTAGCATCGTTACTGGTGACGAAAGTAACGACTTTACCAAGGTTACAAGACTGATCATTTTCGAATTTGTTGAGGAAAAGTTGAGAAAAATGAGCTCGAGCATCTTTTTGGGTCTCATTTAAAAATTCGTCCTTAAAGACTGTGCAATCGCTCCATATGCGATTTGCCATTCACTGAATATTTATATTGGCTGTGAATTACGCCGAAACCCGAAGAGAATCACATGGTGAATTTCTGTTTGCGTTGGTGGTGGAATTTCGTCTGACGTATCCTCAGCTATCTTGTGTTTTCTCGTCTCCATTTTAGCCGACCGTTCTAAAATTGAAAGGAAAACTAATAAATTAATTACAAAGGATTTGATATTTTTAGATATAACTTAAACAAATTGAAAGTCACCAACTGACCGAACTTTTATTAATCGCCTCGTATTTGTTTACAGATTTTATGTCTTAATGCTGGACAAAAAAAAATTAACATAAGTACTCTTAACTCTATTTTCTAGAGTCTTTTCTCTAATAGCTTTGAGAACATGTTTTTTGCTATACATTTCAGTGCTCTTGGAGAGCAGCGAATAAGAACTCTCAAGACAGCCAGTTCTACGCCGTGGAGTTGACCCGGATTTTATCCGGCCAAGGGCTGTCACCCTTTCGGCGATCTAACCACGCTTAGGTCAGCAGCGAATAAGAAGTTCCAACCACGTATCCCACGCGTACAGTGCAGTCAACCTGAAATGCCATAAGAACTATACGCGAAAGGCGAATTTAAGAGGCAGCTTCAGGGGAATTCGAAAAGCCAGCATCTCGTCCTCATGCTTAGCGATCTTTCCACTTCGGGGAAGGTGAATTTGGTCGAAGTTAGGTCGGTGACTTTGGCATCAAAGTCAGTCAAAATCTGACCGTCGCATTACTAGTTCAGTAGCAACAATTATACGTAGAAAAAGCTGATATGCCTCAATATAAAGCGAATGCCAGAAGAGCCGAGCAAACTTATGCCGAACAGTTTAACGACTCATCGACGTTAGAATTGCTAGAGTGAGTGATTCGAACTCTAAGAATGCGAAGCTAGAAGTGCTGTATAAAGCCTTGATCCCTACGATTTTACGTTGAGTGCAAAGTTAATAGGCGTACTCGAAGCAGATATTGCTTACACAGTATAACACAAGTTTCACTAACTGAGGGCACAGACGTTTCACTATGTAAGTGGTGTACAAGTGACATCAAGAGGTTTCCCGTTATTGTCCTCAGAGCGGTGTTCGGACAGGCTCTTATTATCTTCACCAGCGTCTCACCAGACCACAGCGCACGAGTCAGGGCAGAATACTTAATTAACGACCGGCCGATTGACGAATGAGAATTGTTCACTCTCACTTTACGTTCGAACCGGCACTCCTTCACGTAGCTACTGAAGAGGGCGGCCGAGTATTTCGTAGATTGTAGTTGAAATTGTCGTGTAATGAAGAAGTGGGAAACGTTGGCCACATAAAGCTTACTTTTGATATCAATATCCTGGCCAGACGACAATATCGAGCAAATAAAAAATATAAAAATTGCTATAGCTGGGAACTGGTATAATTTTTCAGAGTTTTGAGTTGATGACCGTATACCGCATATACCTCCTCTTCAAACACTGTGGTAACGAGGATTCCTAAATGTCCCATTGCAGTGCCGAGGGATTGACTTTGTCAAAGGCAGTTGGCGCACTACTGCAATAGTTCAGTACATGAATTATCTGGGTGTTAGTGGCATTAAGCTCAGTTGGGGTGTGCACTTTGCACTCAGGTAGTGAGTAGTACACTGGCCTCTAGTGTCTTAGCAACTGGGGATAGAAAACTTGGTATGCTTTTCATGACTGTTTCGGACGTCGACTTACTTTGAAATTAAAATCTTATGTGTACCTAGTCACAGCGGAATGTTTGATGACTACGATACCTGCTGAGGCTGCTATGAACTAGTACTTCAACATCACTCGTTGCAATATTTTTCTGGCTCAAAGTGGATCGCAGAATGTTAAGGAAGCTACACATATCTGAAAAGCTTGACTTATCCACTGTTATACAATACATAGTTGTGTGGAAGAAAAGAGGGATACATCTACACAATTTCTGAGGAACTGTCTTGCGTTTCTGAGACCGATACAGTAAATTATCAAATCGTGTATATTGACTTTAATGCTTATTTAAATTCCACCTCTTTTAAGATAATTTAACGTACCTTCTGCCTTGGTGCTATGTAGTAGTATTTAAGATACCAAAAATTTCGTTTATTTAAAAAAAAATGTTTCCAACCAGTCCCGTTGCGCCTTTGCTGCAACACCGCCAAAGCAACGCAGCGACGGAAATGCAATCCGAGCAAAACACGTTTTAATGGACTTTAAAAATGTGCTTACAAGTCAGTGCCATGAATTCTGAAAGCGACAGAAAGAATATGAGAAACGGTGAATGTGGAATAACTTGTTGTTCTTGCATTTTATGTTACAACGGCAGTGTCGAATAGCCAAAGCCATATAACTGTTGGTAGTCCGTAGTTGGTCGGTCGCTCGGACGGTTTGGCAGCCATTTTACGTGCCCGGTTAGGCGGGGGGGGGGCAACAGCAGCTGGCTATTGCTGCGCGCAACAGGACACAAGTGCTTTTTATTACAGTGCAGCCATAAAAATCATCGGCAAAACGAGCGGGAAATACATTTTTGAAGAATTAAAAAAATCACTTAAACAGACTAAAATGGAAAATAAAAATGCATAATAAAAATAGAACGCTATAGTATAAAGGAAAATAAATTTAAATAGAAAATCGTAAAATTAAAAATATAAAAAATAAATAGCAAAAATGGTACATCCGCGCACAAACTGAAAATGGCTAAACGAAAATCATATTTAAATGCAGATTTTTTCATTTTATAACACCAAACAGCAGGAGCGGACTAGTAAAATTGCTCATCTGTTTATTTATTTTTTCATAATATACACTTGCTAATATAAGTATGTATGTATATATATTTATGTTTATTTAATAGTTTCAGTATTAAAATTATTTCCATGAATTTTTCCTTGGTTTATTTATTATGCGCTGTATATTTAGGATTTATTTGTTGTTGCTTGCTAGCGGCTTTGAAATGCAGTTCAACTTGATTTAATGTTAAGCGACTGTGCTTTTTTATCTTTCCTTCTCTGTTTATGAACACTTCCAGCCAACTAGTAAACACACTGTGCGCTACTAAATAACAAATCCGCTTAAAATAACTCGCATGAAATAAATGGTGTATAAAAAGTTAATTACCTCTTCACAGGAACATCCGTTTGGTTGATATAATGCTGTATATATATTTATATATTTTTGTTGCAGTAATTTAAATGCAAGCAGCTCAAGTTATGCATACTCCGTAGTTTTCAAAAATTCTAGCCTCCCACTAGTAATTTACGGATGAAATATTACCTGTTCGATATTAGTTAAAAATAAATAGTAAATGAGAAAGCAAGCATTTTTAACACAAAGCGGCCGGTGTGTTGAGTACAGTTTTTCCTGCTCGTTCGGATAGTATAGTTCGTATAATAAAAAAGTCGAAATATAGTCACTGTCATGCACGACATTTACGGTTCGATAAGCCCCTTTATATATATTTATTTTGTTTTTATGCTTTTTATCTGTTCAACATTCAATTCGAAGAAACAAACTAGTATTTAACTAGTATGAAGTTGATGCATATGCATATAGACTTGCTATTTTTTATGATATCCGCATATAAAAGATGTCAGTTGCATATATGGCGATCGCAAGTGGTTGTGGTTGGCATTGAGTACTGCTATTCTGAATGTCTGGGTTCGAGTCGTCTTAAAACCAACTTCAAAAATTATAGAAAATTAAGTTTTCTAAATGGTGTCGCCTCTCGGCAGAGAAAACTGCATTTTTGACATGTAAGCAAAAGCTCTTCATAAAAATCCATCGGCCTTTCGGAGGCGGCTTAAAATATGTCAGAAGAACATCAAAACGCATACCAAAAATTGGAGGAGCAGCTCTCCAATCACCAATTATAAAAATAAATGTGTAAGAGAGCTCAACATACAACTAGTTACTGCAGATATGGTAGCTGGTAGCATTTTAATTAATAACTAGTATCTTTCCCTGCCAGGTATTTCTGAATATAAATACATGCATATGTTGGTATTTTAATGAAACGCCGTAACTTTTATATGCAGCACTTGATATATTTGTATGCATGTTGCAGTTGAGAATATTAAATTAACTCAAGTCTTTATTTAAAATAGAGTTGTCAGTTTTATAGACTGCTTATGTATATCTTTTGAGGCCAGGCTAAAAATATTTTAAATATGCTTTCATCAAATTATTCTATTATCCTTAAATACTTTACTTGCGATTTTGAGATACCAAGTAGAGCAATAAGAAATCATTTTTGAAACATACTTAATTATACCAGTTTTCACTTAGACGGGAAGTTAAGTTAGGTGGAACTGGCTGACTCATAGCAACCAAGCTGCACTGCTACACTTATATTGTGTCTCTAGTATGAAGAACATTGCTGTTTTTTCGGAAACTGAAGTAGTCGTTCTGGCTCTTTGGTAAGCATAGCCTTTATCTGCTGAATACCGTACACTCATAGACTACGTGTCCAAAGCCAATATTAAAAGCATGTGAGCCAAAAGGCAATTTCTCGTTAATAATCCTATCAGTAGCCTAAATTCCGGCCTATTTATAGATAGTACAAACTTTTTAAGTTTACCATGATTCTTTTTGCACATATTTTTCGGGATTCTGCGGTACTTAGCTCGTTTCCAGAGTCTATTCGCCTGACGAATTGGAATTGAGAAGTTTATTACTACGTCCTATTCTAAAAATACCTTCTCCTTAGCCAGTTTGTCAGCCACCTTCATTGTTCATGTGACCTGACTCTTCAGTAAATGTAAGCTCTTCTGTTTTTAGACACTTATTGAATAGCCGCTTTACATGGTGCTAGCTCAGCTGGCTTCGTGCTGTATAAAATTAAATCCTTTATGGCATAGATGTGTTTTCTTTTTCTTTAGTTCTTTAGTTCTAACGCCATTTTTATATCAAATATAATAGCTTAGAATTTTTCATATAGTTTGGTAGCTAATACAACTTTTTTATATCTAGTTGGGCGCAGTAAACTGAAGTCCCCCCCTTCGCTCATTCTAGAGCCATCTATAATATCATGAAGAGCTTTGTCTGGCTGGAAAACAGATCTGAGGTATGGGCTTAACCGCCTAATTCAAACAAAAAAAAACCACATTTAAAGTGGCCAAAACTCCAAAGTAGAAGCAGAAGATCAAAATCTTAAGAATTCTACTTAGTTGGTTCAATGCAACGGTGAGCTCCAAGAACAAAGGCAATAAATGTTTTTTTCGTGCTTAGTAAGATAATAAATAAGATTTTCTTATAGTCCATAGACCAGAGTCTAACTTCTCACTGAGTCTCACTCTTTAGAGGAAGGAAGGAAGTTGTAAACTCCTTTTGACGTCATTACCTAATACATAATTACAAGACTACCATAGAAAAAATTGATTGGCAAGGGCTTATCTCTAAAGAGGTAACAGAAAAATTAAAAATTCCATCATTTATGGAGGTTTGACGTATTCATGTACCGCCTAAAGCCGCAGTTGGAGAGGTCAGCCACTTTGCTCTCCTGCACGAGTTCGACTTCAGATGCAGAATAAAGTCCAGCGGATTTTTCTAGATGATTAGTAAATCTAATTCGGATTATGATTTAGGAATTTCCACTAATAAGCTAATAAATGAGAACTAAAGTGCCTAACTGACCTTTGCCAATAGTTCGCACCAAAGTGAAGCCATTTGATTTCTGTTCGTTCAGACGGCGGGAAAGGAAGTATGGTAAAACAATTCAAAAAATATTTAAGGTACTACAGAGATTTTTTTTTTAATTTTAATCATTATTTTTTTTTTTTATTATTATTATTTTTTTCGTTTTTAATTATTTTTTAGTTGTTACTTGAGCTACGAAAGTCGGAAAATAATCTTCGTCCAAACAATTTTCCTTCCAATTATTTTAATATGATATATTCGCCATACTTACATACATGTATAACAGAAATCAAAAAGGTTTATCTCGGTGTTGGGTCATTTTGTGATTTTAGCTCGCTTTATTTTATTCGCCACAAGCGTTTACTGACACGCTCATGTATACACGTATGTACATACATATGTGCATATCAATGATTTATTGTAATTTTATTCAAAAGCATGTAGCCTCTTGCTAACAACATATTTAAATAGGAGGCATTATAGATTTATATCGAAGTACATATGTATGTGCATATCACGTATGTACATGTGAATATCTACATATGAATAACTATTCTCACATATCATTTTTGCATCCAACTTTCACCGAAGGTGAACATGTTCCGCAGGGATTTTCTACATTGTCTGATTATAATAATATACGGATAATTATATTTCTAGGAGAAATATGCAAAGAAAGAGAACTGAGGACTTGCTAATAATTAGGTCTACCATGAACATGTTTTCAAAGGATAATAAAGGAGAGGAACCTGCCATAGGTGCAAATCTCTAAGTATTTATAAAATGAAATTCTATCGCAGTATATGCCAGTTGAAGTGGGATAAGTCTTCTTTTCTTGGCGGCCGCAATAGCCGATTGGTTAGCGCTGCTTACTACCATGCTGTTGGCCGGGGCTCGAGTTCTGGTACGACCAACATCAAAACTTATAGAAAATTTGAATATTTTCTCTAATTACGGTCGTACCTCGTTAGGAAATATCAAGCTCTCCGAGAATTTTTCTGACGTGAAATAAAATTCCATTACAGTACGCACACCACAAATTGCAGGGGCCAAATATATATATATATATATATATATATATATATATATATATATATATATATTTATATATATATATATACCATATTAGTCTACTCAAAATTAAATTTTTAGAAGCCAACATAATTGTCGGTCGATTGAATCTTCTCTCAACAAACAAAGAAAACAATAGAAATGTCACTGATTGTGTACGCTCTGCTTTTTGGTGGAGATACCTCGACAGTGAGTCGGTATTATAGATTTTGGAATCAGAGGAAACATAAGTTGGAAAATGTCTGGTTGGTGGAAAAATATTGCCGGTATCACTGTAATAGCGTGAGAGAAAATCGCGTCTGTTAACAAGAGATGAAAGTGCCAAACAACTTTTATACCAACAGTCTTATTAGAAGCTCACCAACGTTAAGACACATCACATATGATCCAAAAGTGACATGCGCTACTAGTATTCTATGAGATCTTTAGTTTAGAGAAATATTCTTGGACTTTTCAATTTTTCTCAACAGGGACATAATTCTTAGACAAGCTCAACTGATAAAATTGGACAGTGAGCAAGTTTTTACCATATAAGTTTATAAACACAAATAAATACATATAGAGACCGGCACCCTCAGCTCCTTTTTGCTGCCAATTACAAAAGCCGTTTATATTCTACGTGTAGGCTTCCATGTAAAGTGAATGTGCTTATGAACTCTGCACTATTTCTCATTTATATGTAAATATGTGCAAATCTCACATACAGGCACAATATTATGGTTAATCAAAATGAAAATGAGAAAGAAAAACCATTGTACGCATCACACACACACACACATATATATATATATATATATATATATATATACGTATGTGGCTAACAAGTTTGCTCACATAGAATTTACGCAATCCGCAGTTCTCTTGATTATTTCGAGTGGAAAAACTCTATTTTGCTTCACCAAATTTATGAAACAACATCGACGCTATACAAATGCATAGCTATGCGTATGCTGGTTTCCCGTTATTTGTTTACGCTTTGCGGTTGTACAAGCGCTGGTGGTGGTGGTGGTGGTGGTGGTTTGCAAAAATGATTTACGATATCAGCCGATAACCCGCATACGAGACAGTTCCTGTGAAATGGGTTCAAAATATGACACGCATGCCAAATATTTTCACTATAAACTAACTTTGAACGGAAATTAGTTTAGTGAAATGACCAGTGTGAGTATTCATACGCACATACATGCCTATGGTACATACCTACATATATCAGTTATGCATAACTATTATAAAAGTCACAAAATGGACCGTAAATTTAATGCAAATATAAAATAATGAGATCGCGGTTGTAATGAACCTTTTCAGTCAGCAATCGGTTGGAGATCAAACGGATTTATTTACCTCTGTGATAAAAAGTTTTAGTGTTTCATGGCATCAACAAAACTTTTGCATAGAAACCATATTTGATTTATGAAAATTCGGATAAAATAAATTAAGTGATGACTTTATTTAATGAGTGTACCGAAATTAGTACAAAATTTGAATTATACTATAGCTTTTAGACTTCATTGAAATATTTAAATGTATAAGAATAGCTTATTTTTGGAGTAATATAAAGGGTAAATGGCCTCCACGACTTTGCTGGTACATACAAATATATAGTGTTTTGACTTTATATCCTCAATATTAACGTAGCGTCGTCCTTTCAAGTTGGATGGTTCGCACATATTACGAAAAGTTCAACGTTATATTCCTTACTGATCGTACGACTTTGTGGAAAGACTTTACGATGAACGATGCCACTATCATCGAAGAAGAAGAAGAGAGCACAAGACTATGAAATATTTTGTGCAGTAGTTGAATTGCTTCGTTAGTTCTACAGGATGGGAAAGCATCTTATTGAAACCATACGTCGGAAAGAAGTATGTTATCATCTAGCGACATGGAGCACCAGTGACATTAATTGTTTGATCAGCTTCATTTTCATAAATTATGGTCGGATGATACCTCCAACAAAATATTTTCACCAAACATTGATACACTGTGCATGCGTTAGCTTTTCTACAGATCAATTCTAAATGAAGCAAGTTTGGTGATTGACAAAACCGTCAAGGTTAAGAAAATATATCCATAGTTTAGCATAATTTCACAAGAAAAATTACACTTCCAATTATTTGATTGTTTTTAAGGTGTTCTTCAATAATCACTAAAACCATCTGCTGCAAAAATAATGGGTTCATTTTTACTAGACCTAATATATGTTTAATAACTTATTAATTTTTATTTAGTTTTATCTTAGAATTTTATACGTCGCACGAATTAATGCATACACCCAATAATTGTCGATAATTTTATGGGTGTAGCTCTGACCCGGCTTCCAACACACTACTATCTACATAGTACCACGTCCTTCTACTCACTTGGGTAGCAAAGTTCAGAAATAAAGAAAGTTCCAACTTCCAATTAACCTTTACTACCGTATCAGTAAGTGTTTGCCCGGGCGTATACGTGACTTTTTTATTTGTAATTGAAATGTTATTGTAGAAAATTGCACAGTATGTGCTTTTCATACAATTAGCTATATATTAAATAAAGTTTTAAAATGGTTGCAACACATAATTGAAGTGAAAATAATGAATTAAAATATATTTAAATATATCATATTTTTGATTTCCTGTTTTATATATAAAATTTATACTAACGAAATATATGTATAATGAATTTTAATTGCTTCAACCAGAAAAATTTCGGAATGGATCACAGCTTATTAAGCCCTCGGTATACAAGGTGGGTATATTTTAACCCCATAAAATTTTAAACACTTACATCATACTGTTTTTTTAATTTGTATGTCATGGTTTTCTCATTAGCTGGAGCTTATGATCTGTAACAGCGGACAATTAATACAAAACAGTTCTCTGAGCGCCAACGCCGAGTGCAGATGCACATAGTTGAAATAGTACTACTGTGCCAAGAATCTGTTAAAAATATTTAAACCCACATAAGATCCAACTATTGTGTATTTTATAGATACTGAAAAGAAACATGTCTCGAAACATAAAGGAAGGGGATATTATTATATATTACTGGAAAGTAGTGAATCTGACTCTGTAGAATAAGTTTTTTCCTCTGAAAGCGGTTCTGAATTCGATCATGCTAGTGACGTATCTGAAACGGATAGTGGTTCTGACATTGATGATGAAGTGGAATCTCATGGCGAAGTGGAACCTGCTGACAAAAGGCCTGAAGCATTTTCTTTTGGGTAATGATGGTAATACGAAATGGTATAAATTCCCATATCGCGTGACTGTGCGGACTGGACAAGAAATCATATTCCACGAAATACCAGAAAGCGTTTGTATGAGATTTTGGGGAGAGAAGTCCCAGAACCAGCACCAAAACAAATCCGAACATCACTTTTCATTCTTTTTGTCCAAGAAATAAAGATAGGAAGACTGTCAATGGTTGCATAATGTATAACTTAGCAATTTTTAGAGAATATGCAAATATGATATTCCAAAATTGTATTGATTTAGATGGTCTGCAATCAGATCTTCAATATTTTCTTCAGAGTTAATTTTAGGTTTGATTGTACTAAGTATCTAATATATATATATACCAGGAGTGTTGGTATAAATAAGTTTCTGTGATTTGCCATGTATGTATATTTTTCTATTGACATTAACCTACAAAAATACGCAAGTCACATTCCGCCAAAATAATTGCGTCATATTTGTTTACCTCAGTGAATATGTCGATTTTCGTTCCAAGTAAATCGCATTTACGGCATTCGTTGCTTTTCTTATTTCATCAAAAGAAAAATGCAGCTGAAGCTGGTAAAAATTTATGGTGAACATGCTCCAGTGATTAGAACATGTGAGACATGGTTTCGTCAATTTAAAAGTGGAGATTTCGATTTGACAAACAATGAACATCCTGGTGCAGCGAAAAAGTTCGAAGCCGAGGAATTGCAGGCGTTATTGGATGTTGATCCAACCCAATCGCAACAAAAATTGGCAGAAACACTACATGTGACTCGAGAAGCAATTTGCCAACGTTTAAAGGCCATGGGAAAGATCAAGATCCAGTATGGAAAATGGGTGCCACACCAGCTGAACGATAGACAAATGGCCCATCGACTGCAAGGCCAAATCGCTTTGGCCGTAAGGCTCTGTGTTTGATGGGACCAGTGTGGTATCCATAATTTGCCTGAGGATGGGCGGAAAACGTAGAAACCAATGGTCAATACTTTGAATAAAAAAATATTGAGATTCCTCTGGAAACTAAGTTTTTTCTTTATCGAAAAAACCGGCAAATTTCAACTAACACACCTTGTATCTGACATGAAATAGTCCCCTCAAGAGAAACAGTTGATCATAAATTTATAAATAGTATCGAGCCATTCTTTTTTGCCAAATGATCGTGATTTTGGTTCGATTTATCCCTGAGCATTATTAAAATTTAATAGAATTATGTAAAAAGAGAAATCCATTTTTGGGGGTAAAAATGGCTCAGAAAGATTTCATTTCGACAAAACAACTAAACGAATCAACGAATAATAGAAACAAGAACCCCAATGGAGGAACTGTGCCTTGGCTAAAAATACAATGAATAAGATTTCTAAAAAATTCTCCATATAAGATGTTTCATAAAACTTTCTAGGATGACTATTCTGAATTTAAAGTATTATACCTCTCACCTAAAAGAGGAAGAGAATATACGGAAATATTGAATTTGCTTCCATTATACACAACCATTAGACCAATGAGTTTGAATAAAATGTTAATTACTAATAAAAATGTTTCTTTGATGGTGTAGGTAATTTATAAAGTCATGCAGTTAATGAAATGGGCATTTCAAAACCACATTTGTTATAAATTTCACAATCATAATAAATACTTGTTCGCTGGCACTACTTTACTGTCGAAAAATCATATTCCATAATACAAAAATATTTTTTAATTATTTAAAAGGCAAAACTCTAAATATCTCGAACCAAGGAAAATATGACTTCTTCACTTTCAAAATCTAGTGCTCATATGTTAGTAAGCTTAGGACTGAATCAATTTTTCTACATTACTGTAAAAAATCAAATAGTGAAAAAATATTATTTTTGGTTTAACCTAGAAAAAATTTTTGTAAATTGTTTTTTTAATGAATAAATAATGTTTATTTAAGAAACAAACTTTAAAGAAAAATCTTTTTTTATCACACATTTAATATCAATTTGTACAATAGACTTTTATAAGAAACAAAAATATATCTTTATGCAATAAATGTTAATTTAAAAGAAATGTATTGTTTTAAGTCAAACTGAAAGTAGAATAAAAAATAAGGCAGTAGATAAAAGAAATGATTAAAAGAAGAATAAATCTATAAAAATATATATGAACAACGAAATAATATTGTATTTGTGCAAAGTAACTGACACAGTAACTGAGCTATTTAGCACAAGGAGGAAAACACACACAAACACACACACACACACACACCCCCAAATACAACCACTTAACAAACAGCCAATATAAGCACACATACATGTGTACATATATATTTACGTGTGTCTATATTTGTGTCAAGGCAGCAAACGGGTCACGTTGTATGTTCGAAATTGAATTGATTTTGGTGTAATGCCAACACCGATGCCAAAGTCAACGTGTCTCTATTGAAGTGCGCTAACGGCGGAGGTGCTGCCTTAGTTGGCATTTTTCTCCCAACTCTGCTTATCAGCTTACGTTTCAGTTTTAGATTTCTACAACAACAGCTCTATACCAGCTGAGTACCTCCCACTCTAGTCCGGATTCATTCAGCCATTTCCGCACATTATACGTGTCAGATTAACTTAACAAGGTATTATCGAGGCATTCGTGCACATATACACTTACAATATATGCACATATACATGCTCATACACATACATATAATTGTATATGCGTATGGAGGCAATCTCATATATTGAGTAATAGATTATAGGTGTGCAGCAGTTCGAATTTTCAAACGTATGTTTGTAAGTAAGCATGTATATTTATGCCTTGACATAAAGACATATATGCATTTAGACAGACTAACAGACAGACAACGAAGTAATTTTAATGTACATTTTGCAAATCAATGAAATTTGAAACGAGTCAGTTGGCGCCTCATTGACTCTCTGCCTTCACACTCCATCGCTTAATCGTCTCACTGAGTAGTAGTTTAATAGGTTAGCTGAATGAGTGAGATTTCGACGATAGGCTTATGCATTGATACACACTGTATATATAAATATGTACATATATACATATGTATGCTGAAGCATTTGTTTGCCTGCCAGCAGCAAAGTAGGTGTATAGAATTATTCAGTGAAGAAGGGCAAGGATTTGGTGCTCGACGATAGGATGTAGGCGTATCATCGGATGACGATGGTATTACATTACTAGCAGCTGTGTTATGTACATTGAGTAGTCATTTTTGGGATATGAATTGCATTATAAGTACGCGGGTATTGTTCGTCTGGCTCTTTGTTGCTGTTGTTGATGTTAATTGAATAGTATAGCCCGTTTGAGATTAGGTATGATTGGCACTATCAACGCATTTGCTTGTGAATTCAATGCTTAACTTGGGTATGACTTAATGTCATGGTTATATATTAAATAACTAGTTATTTGCGAATGGTGCATAATCAAATCAGCAAGGTTTCAAATCTGGAATGCGTATATACCTATGTATATGTATTTGTTAAGGCAATATAATTATGCACGAATTGCAAATATATAATTACAGCTACATATATACATAAAGTGCATAAGTAAGTACAATAACTTATTTTAATAATCATTGGTCAGCATACAACTGCCTGAATATTCTTAAAAGAGCAAACGATATCGAAAATGCATATTTTTAGAACTAGCAAGAACTCACCTTAGTAAAAATCTCTTATCTGTAAAGTATTCAGAAATGTTTCTGTTTCTTCCCAACAGATCAAAATTATCGATATTTTTCTGTATGGAGCATGCAACTCATATTCACTTAGAGACAGATTTAAAGTGTAAGATTTTTGCAAAGCACCAATGTTGTAAAGTAGAACTGGCGTAGTTGATATCTCTGACATATTCAGATATCCAACGAACTATAGAGGGTATTATATACATACGCTTTGTAACCGCTGAAGTGATTTTCAGCCGAGCTCCTCTTTCAATTTGGGGTGAGCGTCTTGATGTTTTTCAACAAATGAAAGAACTTACAGTTTATACTAAGCCGCCTCCGAACGGCTGACGGTTTTTTCGAGGAGCCTTTTATTTCATGTCTGAAATATACTCGGAGGAGTTGGCATTGTCTGTCGCTAAAATTGACCGCAGTTAGAAAATTTAACTGAGTTTTTTATAGTGCCCTCAGTTTAGCACACAGCTATATTGTTTTTATTTTGTGTGCGCTCTTTAACTACATACCATATAGGTATGCTTTGCTATGCTATGGCGACATCAGGATGTTTACTGTCACAATCTACCGATGATTGTCGACTATTCACCTCATCAACACCGGCGGTAATGAGCAGTACTCAATGTATGTTAGTAGCACTGAATGATTGACGTTGTCAAAAGCTTTTGACAGATCCAGTTTTAGGAGGACGGTTTGCGCGCTGTGTCGGTTTTGGTTGACCTCATTGACTATCTGTTGTGGTGCTGCTTACATTGTGGAAGCATGCTGATTTGCTGTTGGACTCAGATGCTGATTTCCCGTCTTTCAGAAGCGGGGCGACCTACCCATTTTCCACAAATTGAGGACTTTGGTGAGATAGTGTGCTCTCGCTGGTTATTGTGTTTTTGGTGTTTTTAGGAGCAGCCCGATTATTCCTTCAGGCTGAGGGATTTGGATGTTTTCGACTTCTTGATGGCCGCCTGAACACCTTCCCAGCAGAAATCAAGGGAAGTGCTGGTGTTTGGCAATCTTCACAGACGGCGGGTCAATCCATGGATGCAGTGTGAAAAGTTGGCTAAAATCGGTCGCGCTCCTCTTCGGGTCCGACAAAACTCGATCAACGAATGAATTTTCCAACCGGTCATCGTCGGATTCTACAATGATTTGACTGTAGTCCACGCCTCAGTTCTCGCAGAGGAGGGGCTACAGAACCAAAGGTGTTATTGTGACTGCGAACTTGACGTCGAATCTCCTTATTGAGATTCCCATCGATGACCCAACATCGACTCGGACCACTATCTTGTTGCAGCGAAGATATGCATGCATCTCTGTGAATCAAAGAACGCCCATCAATAAACACAAGAAAAGTTTGACGTCGAAAACCTGCATCACAACAGACTGCCGAACGATTTTCTACTCTACTTGCACTCCTGCTCTCTGAGAGCCCTCATCAGCAACTCGTTATCGGGAACTGTAGGAAGGCATTTCAAGTCCTCTACGCAAACGAAACTATTGGATTTGGTAAATGTCGCAAAACAACTTGTACGATGAGGACTGCCGTGTTGCAGTCAAGATGGAAGCAAGTCTCATCTGCAGACAAAAAAAAAAGAAAGAGGCCGAGATGCGTGAGTATGTAGAGAGCTTGAGAAGCTGGCCGACAAGGGTAGTGCTCGAAAATTCTATGATAAGATACGACGTCTTACAGAAGGTTTTCAAATATGGCGGTCAAGAGGCGATAAGGTCTAAGCCGCGGTCGTGGGATAAGCCTCCTTAATATCGCCTATAAGGTCCTGTCGAGCATATTATGTGAAAGACTAAAGCCCATCGTCAACAAACTGACTGAACCTTATCAGTGTAGCTTTAGACCTGGTAAGGCAACCATCAACCAGATATTCACCATGCTGAGTAAGCTGACCTTAAGCAACACTAAAAGCTCCTTCAGGATCTGGAAGGACCTCTCAGAGCCGTTCGATACCAAACGAGGTTTCAGACAAGGTGACTCTTTATTGTTTGACTATTTCAACTTATTGCAGGAGAAAACGACCTACAGAGCTGAATAGAGAAAATAAAGTCTTCTATAAGAATGTACAGCTGCTGGCGTGTGCCGATGATATCGATATTATTGGCCTCAACAACCGCGCCGTGAGTTCTGCTTTTTCCAGACTTGTTAAAGAAGCGAAGCCAATGGGTCTGGTCATAACTTTGAAATCGTAGATAACTTTGTCCATCTTTGAACCAGTATTAACACCACTAACAATGTCAGCCTGGAAATCCAAAGCAGAATCACTCTTACCAACAGGTGCTACTTTGGACAATTGAGTACGCAATTGAAAAGTTAAGTCCTACCTCGACGAATGAAAACCAAACTCTTCAAGTCCCTCATCGTTTCCGTCCTGCTATATGGTGCGGAAGCATGGACGATGACAACATCTGATGAGTTGGCAATAAGAGTTTTCGAGAAAAAAGTTTTGTGAAAGCAGCCGATGGAATGATGAGCTTTATAGGATATACGGCGACATTGACATAGTTCAATGAATGAAGAAACAGCGGTTACGCTGGCTAGGTCATGTGGTCTGGATGGATAATAATACTCCAGCTCTGAAAGGTTACGATGCAGTACCCTCCGGTGGAAGCAGAGGAAGAGGAAGACCTCCACTTCGTTGGAAGGATCAGGTGGAAAGTGAGAGTAAAGTTTAAGTTGGTACACTAATAATTGATTCGGTTATAATTTCGTAAGTGGTGCCAACGCCAATGAAGAAGAAGAAGAGAGATGTGTTGACATTCCCTGCCGAGTGCAAACGGTGTTAATATATGTGGGTCTGGCCAAAATTAGAACACAAGACGCTCTATTTGCTAACCGTTCGGCTACAAAGTTACCAGAAATACCAAAAACTTCTGCTGGAACATTAGAATTTTCCATGACCATTATAACCACTTGCTACATATACATATTTGAAAAATTTATTGGTTGCCACATAAAGATTACTCCTATTGAATATCATTAACTGTGCACTACATTAACTTTTAGTGCAACTTCATAAATGGTCAAATGTGCCCCCGAAAACTGCATACGTTTTTTTCCTTATGTCCTTAATCTTACTTTCCAAAATCGTAAAAATATATTTAAAAAAGCACAGACTTTTCTGACTGCACTTCATTATTTTCACGATTTCTTTTCACTTAGCTGCAGAAATCTAATAGCACCATTGTGGCAATGTAATACAAATGTGCATACTTATTTAACATACATGTGTGTTTCGGCTGCAGGCATGTGAAGACTTTGGGTAAGGTTTCTGAAAAAAATATATACCCAGTGGTAAACGCGACTAGGTTCTGACGCTACCACTGATTATAAAATGTTAAATCTGAAAAGGTGAACTTCATTTGTTAATATTCTTGGTGGATATATGGTAAGTGTCAAAGTATTTGTTGCAAGCGTTGACCTTGTTGTTAGGACAGTAGTCTATTTTAAAGGCTTCAAAGAATGCATTTTTTTCTTATATCTATTTTAAAATTATCTATATGTCTTCAAAATTTCAATGGCAAATTCGGCATGTTTTAGGAGGTAGAGCAGTTTTAGTAGCCAAGCGAGGAGCAGGTGTTCGACTATTCACTTTTACAAGTCTTAGTAAACGGTGCCGGTGATAGCGGGTGTCCGATCGAAAAAAAAAAATCAAAGTGATCTAGCTTCAGTATTAGATTATCTTCTATTTGAATTAAAAAAGTTGGACAAAAGTATTATTTAAACAATTTTTTTTTGCAAATTTAACTGAATTTTTTTTTTTCAAAAAAGTAAATTTTTTTTTCAAACTTTGAAAAATATTGGAAGAGAAACTCATAAAAATAAAAAAAAAATGTTCGACTGTTTCAGATGCATTTCACGAGTTCAGACTGCATCAGCTTGAGAAAACTCATTACAACATTGGAAAATTTCAAGATTTGTTTGTATTAAAAATAGATTTTGAAGCATAAATATAGTAAATTATTGTCTGAAATTTCCGTTTACCGCAATAATAATTTTCCCTTTCAAAAAATTTCGGAAAAAACGCTTTTTTCAGTTTCTAAAGGAGACTATTGCCTTAAACTGAGATTTTTTTTGTATAAAGTTCATTAGCGTATTTAAGGAAAATTTTTGAAGTTTTTTTTAATTCCTCCCTTAATAAAAAAAAATTAATATTAAAAATTTTATTAGATTTTAAAGCTAATTAAGTTAATTTTTTTAAAACTTTTCAAATTCTTATTATTATTTATTTTTTTATTTTTATTTTTTTTTTGCACGAAGTTCACTTGCGTATATAAGAAAGTATTCTATAATTTTAGAATTAGTTTTTATATTTTTGTAACTATTTTTATAATCACTTTTTAAATGTTTTTATATAAAAAAAATTGATTTCATTATTTTTAACGCTTTTTATAGTTTTTTAATTATTTTCAAATATATAAAAAAAAAAATTTCAAATATCAAAAAAAAAAAAATTTTTGTCAACCTGCCAATTTTTCATAAAGTTCATTTCTGTATTTGAGGAATATTTTCTGTAGTTTTAAAAATAATTTCAAATATTTCTGCTAAATACTTTTATATTTAGTTGTTTAATATTTTTTAGTTAAAAAAAAGTTTACTTTTTTAAATATATTTAATATTTTTTTTATTCTTTAATTTTACCTGTTAAACTGTAATTTTTTGTTCGAAATTTATTAGCGTATTAAAAGAATATTCATGGAGTTTTTAAATAATATTAAAATTTAAAACTTTAATTTTAGTTCCTTTTAACATTTATTTAATTTATTTTTATTACCTTTTTACATTTTCCTATTTAAAAAAAAATTTAAATTATTTAAATTTAAAAAAATTCCAAACTGTGATTTTTTGTTTGAAAGTCATTTGCGTATTAAAAGAAAATTTCTTTAATATTTAAATAAATATTAAATATTTGTTTTTAATTTTTTTATTTGTTTTTTAATTCGTTCTTTTATTAAAAAAATTAATTTAATTTTTTTTTAATATTTTTAAAAAGTTTTAATTTTTTTTATTTTTTAATATTTTTTAATTTTTTTTTTTTTAATTTTTACTCATTTCTCATTTGAGGTTATGCGCGAACTTATATTTTCGACCATTGTTTACTAGTACACGTATATGCATATAAACATACACACCCTAACAAAATACAAATATATATGTGAGCTTAATGCCATTTCTTATGACTTCTCGACACAGGTGTCGCTCATATTATTGTTGTACATAAAAGGCTGCATTAAGAGCAAATATGTGAAGTGGATTTGCAAGTAAATGCCATATTGGTGTTCCTTCCTTGCACAAGCACATTTGCATGTGTGTTAACCTCTGCACTTGTGTGTCTAGCAGCTAGCAGCTAATAAAAATGTTGAATAATTCAGCTGGCAATTTTTGCATACGAGCGTTGTTTTTTTTTTGTTTGTTTTCAATGCAACGTTTGTTATTATAGTCTTTTGGGTGGAGCATTAACACGCATGCACACATACACACATGTGCACAAAAGGCGCACTCAAATTCCAAGAAGTAGGAGTAGAAAAGGCGAAAATGAGCGTTTGGTGCAAAATTGTGTGCGTTTTCTGCTGAGCGTGTGTGTTTTGCGCTGCAGTCAATAGCATGAACATATACATACTCGTACACACGCGCTTACACTTCTATTTCAACGCAGCATTTGTAAGTTTTAAAAGCGCTGTATGTATGTATATGTATACAAGTAAAAAGAGAGATATAAAAATGTGGAAAATGCCAAAAATTCGACATAGAATTCAACGAAAGCTGAGAGCAAAGCTAAAATTTGCTGCTCTTTTATGCCACACTTACATTACATTACATACATAGTAAATATGTTTTCACCAAAATTGCACCGATTTTGTTTGTTCAAAATATTTTGCACATTCTCCCATAGCACACACAAAGCGTTACTTAGCTGCGCATATGCCTTTGGCTGTCTTTAGTCGCCGTAAAGTGGTGCCGCTGACTGGGTAGTCCTATGGCAATATCTACTTAGTTTCTTGGCACAATTGCCATGACAGTCAAATATAACTACATGCATAGATATATATAATATAACTACATTAATATTAACAGTCATATTCATATACCTTGTGTTTAGGTGTTAGTAAAAACCATTGCCATAGGGCATCTTTAACGGTTATTTAGCACCTAATCAGAATTTGCAATCTCATTTGTTAACACTTGCATGAGATGCCTTCAGGCGGTAATATCAATATGTACGCGTATACATTTCTACATTTTATATGCTATATAATATACTAGCTGAACTACACAAACATCATATATTGAGTACTTTCATCACATGTATGTATGTGAGGTTTATATTTTGGGGATGCTGTGCTTGAGTTTGTGGCGGTGTTTCACAAAAGCTGGGAGTGACAGCTTCATATCCATATAACCAAATTGATATCCGAAATATTTTTTGTGCTGAATGCGCTTGCCCATCGGCAGGAAACCTCTTCATCTTTAAGACTTTTTTAGATATGCAAAAAATTTACTTCTTATAAAATTTAATTAGCAGTTCGGAGGAAAAATCGTAGACGACGCACAGACAAAAATCGAAATGTGGTTATAAGCAATAGCAATTACAAATGTATTTCTTCTCCTATAGAGGCGTAGACGCCCCTTATGCGATTACAACTGAGTAAACAACATCGCGCCAATCATTTCTTCCTTTCACTGTTTGTCGCCAATTGGTCATACCAAATACAGCCAGGTCTTTCCAACTTCTGCTTTCATCTGGACTACATGACTTAGCCAGCGTAGCCGCGATCTTTTGAATCGCTGAACTATTTCAATGTCATCTTTCTATCGAATTCTGCAGCTCGTATTTTATTCTCCAGCAATAAATTAAAGAAGTCGTACGATAAGGCATTACCCTGTCTGAATCTTCGTTTGATAGCGAAATAACCTTCCGATCCTGGTGGAGCTTTATAACATAGTGACGTCTATTTTACGGATCGAACAGAGTAAACTTAGAATCAAATCATCGGGTACACTTAGGTTCCAATCGCCATAGAATGGGGCAGCGGGCTGGCCATCTCCTGGTGTTCCATTTTCACTGCCATTCAGAAGGTTGGGAAAGTGTTCCCCTCATAAATTTAGTATACCTCCTGCATTAGTCACTAGATCAGCCCTCTGGGTACTACAATAGTCTATTCCGATCTTGAAACCTTCTGTAAGCCGGCGTTTCTTTTCGTAGCTCTTCATACTCACGTATTTCTCTCCACTTCGGCGCGACAATCCTCCTCATATTAGTTATTTTTCCGATCGTTTGAAAAACAATTGGTTCGCTTACTCTGTACGTTCCGGTGTCTGTTGTGCATACAGCTCTTCGAACTCGAACTTTCCTTTTGTTTGTGTTTTTGTTGACGGGTGTTGTTTGCTTCACAGAGTCGGACGCTTATCCTTGCTGCTACAAGATAGTGATCCGAGTATTGGTTTCTGCTCTCGGAGTCTGCGCACGTCAGGAACACTCAAGACATATCGTTCGTCTATCACGACATGATTGATTTGACGAGATCGCAATGATCGTATTTGCAATACTGAAAACTCATCTACGTATGAATGACAGTCGCTCGGGAGTATTTGTTGTTTGTTCCAATCGTCGCATATCATTAACATTAAAAGATGTTAGACTGATTGGTCCATACCACTTCGGCACATATAAATCTTCCTTACCAGCAATCTTCCACCTTGATCTCCTTCCATTGAGCATGCTGTATACCATATGCCAGGCAAATACAAGCAGTTACACAGAAACAAGTTTTCGTGCAAGTAGCTTTGACGCAAAGTGGGATCGCATCCGTAATGGTTGATTTGAAAAGTTTACAGTTTTAAAGCTTGCAAAGATATTGAAAAGATAATAGTGAAAACTAAATATTGAAAATGTCATCAAGGAAGAAAGGTAGACAAGTTGAGTTTCGAGGTTTAACTCAAAAAATTACATAGTTTTCCGATATAAAAGGCAGAGTTTTTACTACGAACGAAAATTCAGTAAATTAAAAGTAAATTATTTTTTTAAGGCATTATGTAGAAAATAGGAAAAAATTAATAATAAAACCATTTAAATCACTCATACCTAAAATTAAAAAAAAAAATATTTTTTCATTTTTCATCCAGTTTGAGAAAGTAAAATATTTTCATTTTGTCCCTTTTCACAATTTTTTTCACATTATCAATCAAATTACTAAACCTTTTATACATATTAGCATCACATTTGACCAAAAAAAAAAAATCGGCAACCCATCAAAAGGCACTCCACCCCACGAATAAAAAAACTACAAAAATAAATGCACACACATCCGTACTCCTTCACCCCGAAAAATAACAAAACACCTAAAATATATTTCAACCAATTTATCCAAAATACCACGAAATTGACAAAGCGTTCAAATTGAAAATCATCTTATTTAGTAAAGCGATTGGATTTAACTCGCTTGCCCGCGCACAAGCGGAAATGAATTCATTGTGTGGAGTAAGTGGGAGAGTCAAGTCGAAAATCAGAAATATGCAGCCGACATTGTGTTTAGACAGTCAGAAGGTCAACATCTGTACATTCTTAGCCGACATTTGTTGGTGTGTAGCAACAGCAACAACGTCTTAGTGCCAAGTTATCAATTTTTCCTATCCGCTTTCGTTGACCTCCTGCATAACATAGCGTTATTGTTTTTCTTGTTGCTCTATTTATTTTGATTCTTTTTTTCGTTTACTGATGTCACCGCCCGCCTTTACATTGTATTTATGGCATTGGTTCATCTATGCCGGCCACCAACCATCCAACCAAGCAACCAAGTAACAGCAGCAACATTGACTCGTATTAACTTTAATGCCTTTACAGATTATTATGATTATTGCTTTGCCGTTGTGTTTGTGTTTCTGGCTATCTGTCTGTTCGTTTGCCCTAAATCCATTTGATTTTGTTTTACTATTGTCTTTATATTAATAAAATGTATATGTATGTACGTATGCATGTGTGTCTAGATAAATTTTTTTGTTTAAGCTTCAGCGATGATGATTTTTATCCTTATGCATTTGTATATTGGTTAATGGCACTTAATATTTCATTTCATGATTGTCGAATAGTCAGCCACTTGCTATCCGCTGATGTCCTTGTTTAATGCAATTTTTATGTTCATCCCTTTTTTCGACTATTTTTATATGTCATTTGTCTTTTGAGCTATTTGACCACAATTGTTTGGATATCCCTTTTTCATTTTCTATTGACTGCAACATATGTTTGCTTAGATTATTGGTATTGTTGCAGAAGGGGGTTTGGCGTATATTTTTTGGTTGCGAGTTCGGGTCAGTTAGTGTGCATTATTGTTAGATAAAAAAATATTTATTGTCGTGAATATAGAAAATAGTTTAAAAAAATCCCTAAAGCATTGGAAATGGCACCAAGAAATCGTCATTATAGGACTTCTTATGTCTCTCGACCACATTCGTACCATTTTGAGGAGATGTTTCAGCAAGAATTGCATCAAGACGCATACCACAAATTGGAGGAGAAGCTCGGGCGAAAATTGCTTCAAAAATTTCAAGTTACCTTGTCGAGTCACCCGTTTGCAGGTCATAGAATACATAAAAGAGAAATAGTGCCGAGAAATGAAGTTCATTCCCGAAATTGCTTTGTAATTGGATTCTTCGTTGGATTCAATGGAGGGTTCCCAAAAAGGAACACCTTGAAAACTAAACAACAAATTTGAATAAATTTATTTATTTATTTATTTGTATGAAAAATAATTATGAATAATTACATTACATTAAAGGCAACTAGCAGCTGGGGCTATAAATTTAAGGCTGATATATTTCGGGGTTTCCTATAAGAGAAAAACACAAAAATCACAAATTTATTGAGGAATGTTTATTATCATTAGAAAGAACATTCTTTGGCATTTATTTATTGAAGATTATCTCTCTGAAATGTTGGCCGCGGCTACGTCTCAGAGTTGAGTTCAATATTAGATTACTCGTTCGAGCATTTTAATTAGTAACTGGCAAATGAAACGCGTGATGTTTTGCTTCAAGGCCTGAATCGAAGCCAGATTGCCCGTATAGACTTTGGACTTTATATATACCCACAGAAAAAAGTCTATCGAAGTGTTCTCTCAATAAATTCATTGCCGTTTTTAACGGCATAAATTTTGAAGAAATATGGAGTGCTGATCCCACTGGCTCACAAACCACACCGAGCCGTTGTTTTTTTTATGGATGAAACGGCAGTTCTTGAATCTCTGCGGGTTGTTCTTCGTCCCAAATGTGGCTTTTTGACATATCCATTGAGCCAGAAATGGGCCTCATCGCTGAACAAAATTTGCCCCGAAAACGTCAGATCTTCTTGGAACTTTTCAAGAGCCCATACAGCGAAGCGATGACGCTTGGGAAGGACGCCAAAATTGTATTTGGCAACTTCAACGCTAGGGTGGGCAAAGAAGGCATCTTTGGTACGACTGTTGCAAAATTTACGACGAAACATCCCCAAATGAGCTGAAACTGATCAACTTCGCCGTTGCCCGATATATGGTTGTATGTAGCACAAGATTCCAACACAAAAAAAATCACCAAGCTACTTGGCTGTATCCAGATCGAAAAACTATCAACCAGACCGAGGTCCTAACATCGACTCGGATCACTATCTTGTCGCAGCGAAGATACGCACGCGCCTCTATATATCGAAGAACGCCTGTTAACAAACACAAGGAAGGTTCGACGTTGAAAAGCTGCAATCACAGCAGACTGCCGAACGATTTTCTACTCGAATTTTACACCTGCTCTCTGAGAGCACTCATCAGCAACTCGGTATACGGGAACTGTAAGACGCCTTTTCAAGCCCCCTATGTACAGCTGCAAACGAAACTATTGGATTTCGTAAAGGTCGCAAAAACAGCTGGTTCGATGAGGACCACAACACGTGTAAGAGGCCGAGATCCGCGAGTACAGGAGATTGAGAAGCTGGACGACAAGGGTAGCGCTCGAAAATTCTTAACAAATTGTTATTGTATTTTTTAATTAGGAATGAAAATGTAGAAAATTAGATTCCCTATACATTAATTAAGCCCTAGTGTTGAGGAAATTGTAGCATACAAATTGTAGAAAACATGTGACATTCATGAAGTTGGCAGCTCCTTTGAAACATTTGGTACACTATTAGCACTTACACTTATTTTTTGAAACTTCAAAGGGAAGAAGTCCTTCCTCATTTTCAATGGCTGACCATTAACTTTATGTAATTAATAAATATAAAGTCAAACTAATTAACAGAAGAAATCCTTTTAAAGGAAAATAAATATGTTTTGCCTTGAACTGAATACAGAATATTTATAACTGCATTCCATAATTTTGTTTTTATTTTTTCTTTAATTGCAGACCTTCAACTGGGAGGACTTTTAAGGTCAACGATCGCTGCATGAATGATATTTTTGGGCCAAGTAGACCTTAAGGCGTAAAATAAAGCACGTTCTTTGTTGTCATTTTATTTATTGTTTATGAAACCAAACAATGAGACTTTTATAAATGAAAGAAAGAATATCAACTCCATACAAACAATGCACAAAGATGCGAAACATACGCATACATATATATAGGCATATACATAAATGTACCCACAACGGTTTAACGGAATACTAAAAGTTATGCTTTGTTAGGCACTGCAATGAATTCTGTAAAGCTTTTGATTGGGTCAAGCGTTGCAACCGAAATTGGCTGTGCGCATATATACACCTATGTATCTATAATCATATACATGTATGAACATACATAAGAGTTAACCCACTAGGATACCGCATACAATTTATATGTGCTTTTAAATAATTTCGCATTGTCTAGGCGCACTCAAGTGCAGAAAGCTCTGAAAGCCTCTGTTTAATCCACATGCACAAGCAGAAAGATCACATTTATTCAATGCCATTTCAGCTTCTTTCATATAAATAGAGTGTGTATATGCAGGCTCCGAACGGCAGTGGAATATTATTTGCAAAATATATTTGAATTTCCTGCAGTTTTCTTTGGAAAATATAGAACTGGTGTAAATGGCATTCCTATAAAAAACTCCATCGCAAGGCAAATATCTGCAAAATAAAATTGTATTATATTAAACTAATAAAATAATATAAAAGAGAAAAAAATAAAATAAAATAAAATAATATAAAGTAAAATAAAATAAAATAAAATAAAATAAAAAAAAAATAAAATAAAATAAAATAAAAAAAAAAATAAAATAAAATAAAATAAAAAAAATAAAATAAAATAAAATAAAATAAAATAAAATAAAATAAAATAAAATAAAATAAAATAAAATAAAATAAAATAAAATAAAATAAAATAAAATAAAATAAAATAAAATAAAATAAAATAAACTAAAATAAACTAAAATAAATAAAATAAAATAAAATAAAATAAAATAAAATAAAATAAAATAAATAAAATAAAATAAAATAAAATAAAATAAAATAAAATAAAATAAAATAAAATAAAATAAAATAAAATAAAATAAAATAAAATAAAATTAAATAAAATTAAATAAAATTAAATAAAATAAAATAAAATAAAATAAAATAAAATAAAATAAAATAAAATAAAATAAAATAAAATAAAATAAAATAAAATAAAATAAAATTAAATAAAATTAAATAAAATTAAATAAAATTAAATAAAATTAAATAAAATAAAATAAAATAAAATAAAATAAAATAAAATAAAATAAAATAAAATAAAATAAAATAAAATAAAATAAAATAAAATAAAATAAAATAAAATAAAATAAAATAAAATAAAATAAAATAAAATAAATAAAATAAAACAAAATAAAATAAAATAAAATAAAATGAAGTATAATTGAATAAAATAAAATATAATAATATAAAATAAAATATAATATAAAAAAATAAAATAAAATAAATTAAATAAAATAAAATAAAATAAAAAAAATTAAATAAAATAAAATGAAATAATATAAATTATAATTAAGGAAAAATAAAGAGAAGAAAATTAAAAAAAAATAAATAAAATAAAAAAAGTTATATATATAATTGGCGCTTTGTAACCGCTGAAGCGATTTTCGGCCGAGCTCCTCCTCCAATTTGTGATTTTGCGTCTTGATGTTTTTCCAACAAATGGAGGAACCTACAGTTTACAATAAGCCGCCTTCGAACGGCTGATGGTTTTACGAGGAGCCTTTGTTTCATGTCCGAAATACACTCGGAGGGGTGGACATTCCCTGCCGAGGGGCGACCGCAATTAGAAAATTTAACTTAATTTTTTAATTAAATTAATTTTCCATTACTTTTGGATGTTGCTGGCACTGGGATATGAACCCGAGCCTTCCGAATGTCAGTACGCAATGCTAACCACTCGGCTATCGCGGCCGAGTTATGTAAATTAAATTAAGCAAAACAAAATAAAATAAAACAAAACATAATAAAAATTTAAAGGAAAATAGAAGAAAATGAAGTAACACAAAATAAAATAATAAAGTAAAATAAAATAAAACATAAAAAATAAAATTTTAAAGATATAAAAATAAAGGAAGAAACTAAATAATGTAAATCAAACTGAAATTATATAAAGTAAAATAAAATTAATATTTGAAAGAAATTTTATAAATAAAATAAAATAAAAAAAATAAAATAAAATAAAATTAATTAAAATAAAATAAAATAAAATAAAATAAAATAAAATTAAATTAAATTAAATAAAATAAATAAAATAAAATAAAATAAAATAAAATAAAATAAAATAAAATAAAATAAAATAAAATAAAATAAAATAAAATAAAATAAAATAAAATAAAATAAAATGAAATTAAATTAAATTAAATTAATTTAACTAAAATAAAATAAAACAAAGTAAAATATAATAAAATAAAATCGAATAAAATAAAATAGAATAAAATAAAAATTTTTTATTTTATAATTTAAAAAATGTAAATAAATTTTAATAGTAACAAGTAGTAAATTAAACAAATTTTTTTCGTGCTTGTCAAAAATATTATACTTATATATAAATCGATTAATTTTAGGCAACAATGCATCAAAATATTTTACTTAATTAAATGATAAAATAATTTGATATATTTCATATTTCGTTGTCATTTTATATTCTGCAGCTTGTACTTTTGGTCTCTCATGCTCTGTTGCTTCAGTATTGCTCCATTTTGAGAGTTTTTTGTCAGTAGCTGCCAACCACACACACACACACCCACACCACACACAAACGTTATGGTGCAAACATTGAACTTTAAACATCGGTCGTTGTTTTGCCACTGCCTCCTTTTCCGCAAATGCTGGTGAATCGTTTTAATTCCTTTGACTTTGTCACCGAAAAATAATGAAATAAAAACCTCAGGAAAACTAACAAACAAATAACATGACGGCTGGGCTACAAGCCGTTGGAGTTGTGTGCATACCAACACATACATTATTTAAAAATAAATATGTAAAAATAAATATGTATAAAAATAACTTGAACGGGTTGAAAGAGTGAGGTGTAAAAAGTTAATAATTGAGTAAAGGGGGTGAAAACGGAGGGTCAACTGTACATCCTCGCTCTAGGAAATTCACTTACACATATACCGATCTATATACATTTATACAAGCTTGGATGTACTGTCTGCTTGCATCCATCTATTTGTTGGTAATATGGAAGTAGAGCTACATCATATTCTATCCAAAGCTGGCTTTTTTCTTCCGTTCATTAGCCGTCACTACCGGTTTCATTGTCTGCATATCTATTCAAATGTATGTATATACTCGTTTATAGATAGGTATATGTATTATATATACTTGCATGCATACAGGGGCTCCACATACGCTACGAAGTGCTCATTTGTGTTCTATTTTATGGTCATGTGTTCATTGCAGTGTGAGCGAATGAGTTTTTGCGGACGTTCGCAATAATTTGGTATTTACTCAGCCATAAAAAATAGAAATAAAGAAATTAAAAAAGTAAAATAAAATAAAATAAAATAAAGAAAACTGAAATTACTTAGGCGAAATGCTTTAGGGTGATGCGCATTTCATTCTAGATTTAATGCAGTAGTAAGAGATGATAATAAATACGTTTAAAGATGAATAAAATTACGAAACTTTGTTTAAAATGAGATAATAAATAAATAATACACAACCATATTTACATTTTCTTTCGTCTGAATTTCTTACACCTCACAATAAAGTTTTACATACATTTCATACGATTTATATTGTCCTTAACATCACTTCATTATATATTAAACAGATATCAATAATATTTCTAAATTACGGTACTGTTTAAGCATCCTAAATTTAATACGTATCCATCAAATACAAACAATGTCACAAATCGACAAAAGGCTGGAAATGGACGTGCCTAGACATCAGCTCACTTGGGAAACCAAACAGACCCACTGTGACGGAGATTTATAATATTCCCCACTCTCTTTTCAAACCCATATGAGAATACAGCAAAATAGAGTAATCGGGTTTTAACCATCAATATTTTTGAACTCGGTATTTCGTTCAAGTCGCTAAAATTTGCCTTCCCTAGGGACTTCAACCCACTTTGGCAAAATATGGGCAACCACAAAGGAAGTGTAAAAAGGTTTAAGGTTCTTCCTTCTTTCTATAACTCCTATAGAAGTCGTTTGACGGTATATCCAGGCTTTCCCCGTGCCTACCTAATAATAAAGATATTTTCTTTCTCTTTAGTCAGAAAAGCTCTTCCTACCTTCTATTATTTCTGGCTGCAGTGCAACAACGGATAGTTTTCCATTTTAAGTTTGTATTTTAGCTAGGACCCGAAAAAAGTTTATATGTTGTACTAGAAGGTTCGTCAAGAAACTTGGCTGCCTTCGGATCATGAAACTCACAACTAGATCGGTCAAGTTGCGACAGACGAACGACAGGTATACAGTGTTCTTGTCGTGCGTACGATCCAAGGACCTCACATCGACCCAGACCATTATTTTGAAGTGGCAAAAATACACCCCCGACTCATCGATGTCTAAAAGCTGTAATCACAACATACAGCCTAATGGTTTTCTACTCGGCTTGCAGTTTTGATCTCTGAGAGCACTCAAAATCGACTTTTGGTTTCCAAAAGAAGAAGTGTAGAGAAAATAAGCTGAACATACTACGTGCGTGGTGAGATGGACACCGAGAGTTGATTAAGGAAGCGAGTTGAAATAATTGGCCGGTTTCTATGAAAATGTGTGGCGTTTTTATAGAAGGTTTCAAGACCGGAGCAGACTCTTGTAGAACACAAAGTGGTGATATAGTTACTGATGTCCATCGTGTCGATTCCTCAATCGATAACGATGGTGCAGACGGCTTGAACATTTTTGCATAGCAATTGCACACCTCAAAAACAACAAAACAGCGGATCTAATGAATTGTAGGGTAATATTTTCAAATACGTCGGCGAGAAAGTGAAAAGGTACATATATCAGCTTCTTTGTAGAATATAAAATATATAATTAACCGCTGAAGCGACTTTCATCCGAGCTTCTTTTTCAATTTGTGGCTTGCGCCTTGATATTTTCCAACAAAAGTACCATTTCGACTGTCTCGCTGAGCTAACAACTGCAGTCATTAATTATCTGAAATCATTAGTAAGATATAGGTATCACCAATTTAAGATGCCGACGCCAAAAGGCTTGTACATATATATGCCACAAGTCACATCAACTAACGCAACACATATCAATGGTGTACCTCAGGTTCTCAGATGTTATGGATGTGCATATATTTTTTCCGACAAAAAAAAAACAAATTGTAAAAACTCCCTTCCCTCGTAGGTTAATCTTTGGAATGAATCTAATCCAACCTTATTTTTTGAAATAGCTGGAGCTGAAGGTATAAATCTCAGTTGAGATGCTTACCTTTTGCACCGACTGCATTTAGTATCTGATCGAGTTCTTGACAGAAAAATACTGTGGCATACTACATAAAAGCAAAACTTACGTTACGTTGCATGGAGATTAAATAGTCAACGATTTTCATAAACTTATTAAAATTTACGCTTGCAGTATAAATTTTTAAATTCTTGACAGATTTTGAAAATTTACACTTGCTTTGTTCAATTCCGTCTACTGCTTACTTTCCTCTTAATTCTAATTCTAAAATTTTTCAGTTTTATTATTTTCCGTAATTTTTTGCTGTCATTGCAGATGCCACTTGCATAGTTTGAATTCCTGAACTATGTACACGTAGATGGAAGGCGTTGTGGAAGCTACATTCATACATACATAGACACACGAACATACCTATTAATTTACATATATGACCTTCTTATTCCACTAAACCCACTCAACTCAATATTCAAATACTTCGGTGTTGAATTTCAGTACCACCGCCTACTCCTCCTCCTCCTCTTCCACGTCCAGTACCATTACTGCAGCTGTCATCAGCAATATACAAACCATTCACTCAGCGTTATTGCAGCAGCCAATTCAATGCACACACAAATGTACATGTACACAGAGAGGGTAGGTACGTTTTTTTTATATACATATATATAAATATATAATCTTCAAAATACATGGCCAAAATTCTCGCTTACGCTCTACAAAAGCATGTTTTGTTCAAACCGCCTGGTACTGGTTAGCCTGCGGCCTAGTTGGTTGGTTGGCTGGCTGGCTAGCAGACAAAGGCTGTGCTGCACCTCATGCGGCCCCTTCTACGTACTCATAAGCATGTGTGTATAGCATAATATGTGCGGCATTGTTTGCCACAGAATGCCTCATAAATTTGTAGCACACGCACTCAATGCCTATTGTTTTCCTTTGACATCATTTTTAGTTTTTCGGTGTATGGTGATGAATGGTATGAATTTTCATGCTACAGCCTTCATTTGAAATTTTTTTTTCTCGTTTTTTTCATTTCACATTTCTACATACAACTGCAGGAGTTCTCCAATCGAATGCATATAATGGTGTATGTTGGAGTTTAGTTTGTGTGTAAATGTAAGAAAATATGTCCTTATTTTGAGTGTATCCTAACCAAAATAACTGAATAAAGGGAGATTTGGGATCAACTAGAGGTTTTCGGAAAAATATATTCCATGTTTGGTTTCTGAACGAAAAATCAATCAAATTCATATTCACCGAGAATCATTTTTGTCTCTTACTCATAACTAGAGTTTGCAGGCGACTTCGTCCACATGGAATTTAAAGATGGTTCTGATACATCTTGTTAGTTTTATTATATTAATAATTTTATTGTAACTTTATTATAACTTATATACGTAAACTATTATACATATTGGGATCGATTCCATGGTAATTTGGGCTCTAAACTACTACTGTATGAATTGCATGCAAATCAAATGAGTTACATGTGTATCAAATGTCATAAAATCAATAATAAATTCGGATTTTTCGAATAGATCTGTCCCAGACCCACTTCCTGGAAAAAGGCATTTTGGCATTTTCAAATGTTTTTACAGAATATATGAAGCACAAACGTATTGTCCACTGGGAATCTGTAGTGTACGATATACACGTACATCAGGATATGAGTAAGTTCAATATTTTTTATCAAAATATTTCTCTTATATGAGTATTCAAAAGTTCAAAACAAGTCTGCATCGTAACTATAAATTTCACGTAAATCTAAAAAAAAATTCAATCGATTCGGTTAAAATACTTGGCTGAGGTGACGCTTTCGTTTTCACCAAGTTCTGGTTACTTAACTTCTGGTTAGTTTGATCATTGTGAACATTTTAATGCAAATTCACAAAAATTTGCGTTGTAAATACATCAAAACTGCATGACAGTTTCTATTTGCTTACATTTTTCTGCACGCTTTGTTTGAGTAATTTTTAAGATCTTCCGTGTTCTCTTTTATTTTTTTAAATTTTATTTTTTGGTTATGGAAAAAAATTGTAATTTAATTAAATTTATTTCATATATTTTTATTTGGAAGAAAGGACTTTGATGGTTTTAAACTACATGTATAAAATTTATATAATATATGTACCTATTTATATGGTTTCCTTGCACCTCAGCTATGTTTTATTCGGCATCAACGGATGCCACTTGAACTTCTACCACATCCAAGTTAGAGTCATTCTGGATAGCAAAATTGTGCAACACTCTACAGGCAATAATGATGTTCATAGTTGTGCTGAGCGAAACTCTCAATCCATAGCTCCTCGATATGCAATTTCGAGTACGGATTTCAGATTCATTGTAAACACGTTCAGCGTGAAGATTGGGATGTAAAAGGCACATCATGTAGTTGCTGACCCCATAACTACAGCCATATCCAGAACCAGGTCACTTGCATACAAAATCCATTATTTCGATTTTATACTTTTCTACTTCGAAAACTTTTGGAATTTTCTCCTCCAGGTGATTGAATTCTGGCATGAGTGCAATCTAAACACCCCAACACCTTTGTAAATTTCGCTATTCGGTAAAATGAGTGCACTGTGCTCTCAATTTCCCTGCTTTTTTTCGGTTTTGTGATGAATATTGATATTTACCATCCGATTGCCAGTCACCACTTTTATTCCACCCAACACCGGAACACAATTTAAAAAATTTCGCGATGCATAAAAGCGGAATGTTAAAAGCAAAATTTCCACTGGTTTATTCCTGCAAAATCAAATAAATTATCAACAACATTTATTTACTCAAAGCACATTAACACAAACCTTTCAGTTCGGCTTCTAATTTTATTTTCTATTTTTTTTTTCAAAACGTATTTTGCACTAATTTTGGAAAGACGAAATCTACGAATAAAAACTTCTTCATCATATTTCTGAAAAAAAAAATATATTATTTATACGGCACGTTCTTTCCCTATAATTATGCCTCTAAATCAACGCAGCCAGATAGGCAGTTCGTTCAAAATTTTCCATAATAAAATTTATTTTAGAACCAATGCCGGCATACTATTTTCTTTATTATTTTACAATTTGCAGCTATCAAATTATCATCTGGTTAAGAACTAATCGCCACTCGATGTTGACGTTAAGTTAACCGCGACTTAGTTGACAGATGCGTCTTAACCGGACCTTGTGAAAACGAATTTTTTGCTACCTTCCGATTAAGTTCTGATTAAGTGCTTAACCGGAGATGGTGAAAACGGCCCTTGTGTGAGTTGAAGATTCGCAGATTTCAGTAATGGCGGTAAGTGGTAACGCAATTCATCGGGTACTGCATTACAGTAGTCTTCATGGCTAATGCCTCTAGAAAAATATTTATAATATTAAAAATTAATGCCAAGTCTAAGGTTTACTTTAAAAAAATAGGTACATTTTTTTTTAAATACACGGCTATTTGCCAGTGGATATTGTCTTCCATTATTAATGTTATATCTTTCCCTTTACATTGAAATAAAATTCCCATCAAATATCTCAAAAATGCAATTTTTCTTTGAATATCAAAATAACACCTCTTATTGGAAAACTCTATCAGATCATATTCTTTGCATGGATTGTGGTTAGTTTTGGATTACTCCATTATCTACGTGGAGTATTTGCCGGGTATAATCTTACTACATACATACACGCTCTCTGTTTACTGCGAACAGTGATGAGTATTATTTTATCTCCATAGTGACATATTAAATCTCACACGTTGACAAAAGGAAATCGCGTGCGTTAAATTGCGTAGGTGTGCAGCACGACAGTGCTGTATGTACGTGTATGCAAAAGATTTACTGCTTGCACCATATTCTGTAATAACAAGCTTTACAGATGGTTAATCTTAAATTTTTATGGGAAATGTTTGCGACAAAAAAAAGGAAAAAAAAAAGAAATTAATTTGCAAGTCGATGCATTTCGCTTTTTTATTGTTTTTTGTTTTTTGTTTATTTGTTTTTTTTTTTTGTAATCTTTCACATATGGTTGTTTTTGTATGTCGCCTGTCATTTGCTGACTGACTTCAATTTGATTTTACATTGTAAATTGCATCATCTGTTATTGTCCTTTCAAATTACGACATGACTTATTTTTCAAGCCGACCATACCATACGCACACACACTTATTTATCTGTGTGGGTGTGCGCTTACATGTTGAAATGTTCACCTTTTCGGCCTCTTTCGCTCTTTCCTGCAATTACATGCTGAATGGTACGCGTTTTCGCAATTGTTTTAAGCAATTAATTGCTTAAGAGCCCTCCAGATGATTGCTTGTGTATACACGTAAGTGCGCGTGGGTATGTATGTATATGAATTCCTGAATTTTAATGGTTATATTTTTTATTGCACATATCTTTTTTTAATATTTTTCTATGTGTGTATGTGGTATGCATTTTTATATAGTAAAGTGAGTATTTAAAAACTTACATAATTTCATGTTGGAATTCCAGTTTAAATGCGCCTTTTACACTTATTTTTAATATACATATATACATACATATACATATGTACTTAAGCTCAACTGTTCACCTGCGATTTTATGTGATTTTGCATACTTTTGTATTTAAGTAAATTTTCCTGACATTCTTCTCTGCAAATTGGTGTGTCAGCGAGTGGCGCGTATATGTGTGTATTTGTGTGGGCGTATGTGTTTTGCCGCACGCGGTGAAATGCCATGTCGACTGCCAGCCACAAAACGTCACGCTGTTCTCGTCACGGTACACACTCTACCCTAACAGCATACCACAGATTGCTCCACTGTATATTTACATACATATATACTTACGCTGTGTTACCAATTCACTTCACACAAAATTTACCTCTATCAAAAGTATATATGAAAAATTCGTATGTGAGAATACCGCACACCCATTCGTAGTGACAGGACTAAAAAATTCGTTTTGCTCCTACCATTTCCACATTATTTGTGATTTTTCGTTAACTCAACTATTTTTAACGAGTTTTACTTAGAATTTTCTCTGATTAAATGGAACAGTTGCGACTTTTTTGTTAAAACTGTGTCAATATCTTCTGCGGTTTTATTGCATAAAAATTTCATGCCCCATTCTGTATACCTAGAAGATTTTTTTTTGATAAGAAATGAGTTGAATTTAAGTTTTTTTTTCACTATTTTTACATTATCTTTTAAAGTACGCGATCTGAGAATTTTCATTATCAGCTGCAAACGAAGAACCATTGAGCAGAAATTGCATATATGCTTGCATCTCTTCCTTCAGCCGTCTTCGACAGTGTAAGTAAATCTATCGAAATTGCAAGCAAGATAGGCATGTGGGCGTGCTACCAGAGAGATTTTATGCTCGGGCGAAAGTAGTGCTAAATGCGCCCTTAACTATTGTGCCTATGTTTATGAGTATTCAAAGAGAATGTACAAAACTGTTTCCTTTCCCCCTTTCGGTTTGCAGCTGCGGCCAAAATTAATATTGGGCATACTCATTTTCGATGCATGCTCTCTGATGAGTTAGTAGTGACTTGTTATTGTAGCTGAAGATATGTAGATACTTTCCCGAAACTATTTATTACGAGGTGTGATCAGAAAATAATCGTTATTTAAATTTTTTTCAAAAAGCATTTATTTATTCATCGATAACTATCTTGTCCCCTTCAAAGTAATCCCTTTCAGACATAATACACTTATGCCGGCTTTTTTCATTCCTCGAAACACTTCTGAAACGCGTTTTTTGGTATCGCCAATAGCTCTTGTTTCAATTTTTCTTTTATCTCCTCAATCGTAGCAAAACGCTTTCCTTTCATCGGTGTCTTCAGATTTGTGAAGAGTAAAAAGTCAGCGGGGCCAAGTCCGGTGAGTACGGTGGTTGAGGCATGATAATGGTTTTGTTTTTGGCCAAAAACTCACGCTCAAGCATCGATGTGTGAACTGGTGCGTTATCATGGTGCAAAATCCATGATTGTTTTATCAACAATTCTGTGCGTTTCTGACGAATTGCTTCGCGCAAACGGCGCATAACTCCTAGGTAGTATTCCTTATTGACCGTACGACCTTGCAGCAAGAATTCATGGTGCACCACGCCATTCCAGTCGAAGAAAAAAGTGAGCAAAACCTTCCCATTTGACCGAACTTAACGTGTCTTTTTCGGTATTGGCTCTTCTGGACGCTTCCATTGGGATGATTGGGCTTTGGTTTCAATGTCATAGCCATACACCCAAGATACATTACCAGTTATGACCTTTTTGAGGTAATCTGAATCGTCGTTGACGATGTTCAACATCTCCTGAGTGATGTCCATGCGACGTTGTTTTTGCTCAAAATTTAGCAACTTTGGAACAATCTTCGCTGGGGCACGTTTCATGCCTAAAACATCCTTAAGAATTGCTTGACATGAGCCGAACGATATGCCAACATCATTAGCAACCTCTCTGATAGTGATTCGATGATTATCCAAAATCATTTCCTTCACTGCTTCAATGTTTTCATCGGTTGTTGACGTGCTCGGGCGACTAGGACAAGCATTGTCACTGACATCTTCTCGGCCTTCCTTAAACCGGTTATACCACAATTGAACTTGTGTTCTGCTCATAGTAGACTCGCAACACAAAACTTATGTAGGTAAAAGGAAAAAAATGTAAAACAACAATGGGGATAATGGGATAACCATTGGCTCGTGCTGTCGGCACCCCAAGTTCGAATCCCATTCGAACAAAGGTGTCGGGAAAAAGAAGTCTGATGAGAAAACGTGGTGGTTTACGAAATAGCAGCTATAACTTCAACCGTCCAAAGCTATTGTTGTAATTTTTTCACTATTTCAAAAAATATATGGTCTGAAGTTCCATTTAAACGAAACCCCAAAAACTATACAACATAACAATGACCTGAAACAGAATTTAATACAGTTTCTTTGATCCATTTTTTCGAGTAATAAAAAATCGAAGAGCACACCAAAACATAACTAACCTTTTTATCAGTAAAAAACAAACTGACAATCCAAAATGGCTGATATTGCCAACATATATAACAGACATGTATACCAACACAACAGAAAAAAAATGTATGTCAAGCAATGAAATAGAAATGATATTAACTCCGTCTCGGATTTGTCAAGAGAGGCTCCAGACTTGCCCAACTTTACAGTTTTTTCGTTGCCGAATATTTGCCGATGGCAGGTAATCCAGATTCTGGATATATGGAGTTGAGCTACCAGTTCAAAAAGCGTTGCTGCAATTATGGAGGCCCTGGAATTTTTCACTGGCAGCGCAAAGATTTGCAATGCTGCCTGGCTCTGCGTGTACATGGTTATTCTCCTATACTCTCTTGATTATTTAATAAAGCGCAAAAGATTTTTGTACACCAAGTACTTCCACTTGGAAGATGTTAGTTTTGGTAGATGGATAGAGAGAGAAAGAGATGTAAAGGTCCTTGAAGTTTACCCGTCCCTATTTCGTAGTTAATTTCGGACCCGGTAGTATATATTTGCGAGGCTCTTACTAAACCTAGTCTCAATTCATTTCCTCACCTGGAAGCAACTGTTGAAATCTAAATCCGTAGCTTAAGATTTAATGCGTTAAAATTGTTCAGACAATGACATATACCTATATCTATATAAATCAGAGAAAAAAATTTATGAAGATTCAGCTCTAGTTTGTGTATCTCTTTATGGATTTCCAGCAAATCGATTTTTTTAGAGAGGTTGACACAGCTTGCTGAGAGGTGACGGTAATTACACATATTTTCTTCGAAAGCAAAAATTTATTAAAATATTTTAAAGTCTTTCTTTAGGTAAACAACTTCGCCAAATCAACGCCTCTTTAATTTCTACCAAAACAAACAGTTTCAACCACCATAAAAATCAATTTCACTCAACTGTGTCATTATCTCTGGTTAAATTAAGATTGACAACCTTAATCGTTTATGCGACTGGCGCACGCCTGCAAGACTGACAGACTGACAGTTGAGCAAGTAGATACTCACATACATATATATTATACACGTATATTTACATGCGCTCACATAACAAAGCTCATTAGTATGTATATATTAAAAAATGCATAAAGCTTATTCAAACAATTAAGTGCCAAGGTTAAAAGGAATAAATAATGTATAAAAAAAGAAAAATAAAATATTTCAATTTAATAAACTCATGGGAATTTATAATCACATGTTGTTAATTTATAGCAAAATAATTGTGTATATGTTTTTTTTTTTAAATAAGCACTACGAATACAAGCAATAAAGGTAATAAAATAAATTATTTAAATTAATTATTTAGAGCATGCCTGGGCAGTGGTTAGTGCTAAGAATTTTATAATAGCTTAAAGAAATTTAAAACTCAAATAGTTGCCACACAACATACATATGTTTTCGAGTTAATTTCAAACATTAGAATAGCGCTTACATACCGAGGAATCGACGAGTTGTTTTTATGAGTACCTTATTGACGGTAAGTATTTACGACCAAATAAGCAGAGTTCCTTAAGTTAAATACTTAACCTAACAGCATCAACAACGACAACAAAAGTACCTAACGAGGGCATTACTTTAGCATTACTTTATAGAGTTGCCATTACATTCATACATACCTACATACGCATACAAATAGTTTAAGTAGAAGCCAATCAGACATTCTGTGAGGCAACAAATCTCTCATTCATTCAAATATTTATGGAATGCTTTATACAAACTACATAGTTTAAATGATTCTTAATATACTTGGCAGCGTATATAGTAGCATATATTTATAAACACAGCCGGACTTACACGCAAGAGTTATCTTGATAAATGAAGAAAGGTGGCACTGAGATTATGTATATAATGCTTGGAATATGTTTCAAGTGTTAGAGTCTAACCGTAGTCGCTCATCAAGCCTTCATGCCTTAATCCTTGGTGTCATCTTTAGATATTGGCCAGAACTAGGTGTAGCCACTCTTCTCGCTAGTCACTTGTAGTGCCCAACCTTTAGGGAAAAAATGGTAGCGTCAATGCAGGAAATGTATCCTTAGAGAATTTTGAGCTCCAATCTTTCGAGAACTTTTCTACAAGCTACCAAGAGTTTGCCTAAAACTACCAGATTTGTGGTTATATTTTGAAGAGATACTAATGTTGTTACTTCATCGAACGTCATTTTGTAAAGCTTTCTAATATCTAATTATACATAAATCATAGGCGTATGTATGGTAATTTGGAAAACAATTAGATGAAATACTAGTCCTTCACGATTGAGTGCTTGTAGAAGTACTTGATAAGGTCCAGTTTGATGGGACTGGAAAAAGTATTGTGGATTTATAAGTAATGTAGCGGAAACTTTTTGCTGTCGAGGCTCATATTATTATTATATTTCATGGACCAAGCTTTCTATTAAATAAATGGGAAGAAATAAAATTTGCCAATTATTATGACAAAACCAAAGAATTTTTATTCGTCGAGATGTTGAAGCCTTCAAAGTTAACGCGCTTATAAATTATGCATATGTGTCAGCGCTTCTTCCGATCCCCGAAACGCTTCATTTAACGACTCATGAGCAACTTCCATTAAAGAAGTTGTTCCATTTTTTTAACAAAATTTGATACAAATTCTTTGATAAATTGCTTCTATGATTGGGTGTTTGGGAGAGAAAATATTCTCTCATATGTGGCTCGGAACGAAGTGAGAAGGAACTGGTAGAAGTGTTATTCTCCTGAGCATAGGATACCGTAGAAAATAATCTCCGTAATGTCCGTCAATTTACAAAACTTTTTTGTCTTTTTGTTTGTGTCAGTCTAATGTGAGTGTTGCTTGTTCATACTTTTTTCATTGGATTTAAAGTAAATGATTTTTTTAGACGGTTTCTTTTCAATAAGACAACAATTTTCACTTATTTGGTATTTATGACTGCTGTTACTTGATTTATAACCAGTTTAATTTGCCATTTGAACAAACTTATTGTACTTCGGAAGAACATTTGCAAATCGTGCAAATTTATTACCAAAATAATTGTTCGGTTTGTGCAATGGATCGTGTACACTTGAAGACGCTGTACAGTGCGCACCGCAAACGTTGTTGGAGCAGAGTATCGCAAAAGAGCCGAATGAGGTCATCCGATTTCAACATTTGATAGAAGTATTTGCGGAAGCATCCTGAAAGCATTGAAGCCGAACGATCTTCAAGCGTGTCGTATATTCTGTGCGTAGACCCAAAACCTGATGGCCACCGATTCCGATTAAAAAAAAATTTTGTTCAGCAAAGAAAAGAAGTTTTGTTTGAGTGGAGCAATGGCCGTCTGTTCGTAAACGAAATTAGTAAACAGATGTGTTTTTGTACTATGTAAATCGTTCGTCGAAGCTGGCCAGATCGGACAAGTTTTATTTTTTTTGAAGATTATTCATATATTTCAAATATTGGCCGGGGCTACATTTGAGATGGTCAATGCGTTGGGTCCAGTTTTCGATAGCTCGTTAGATCATTCCGACTGGTAACTGGCGAATGTTAAGCGTGACGTTTTGCTCCAAGGCCTGAATTGCAGCATAGACTATAGACTTTACATTATCCCCACAAGAAAGAGTCCAACATTATGATATCTCACTAAATTGATTGATGCAATGTATGGGAAGTGGTGCCATCTTATTATCAAATAGTCGATGATCATGGTGAAATAATGGTCGCCATTAACGGATACGATGAATCCACCAGCACGCACACTACACCAAACCTTTGTTTTTCTAGATAAAATGGCGGCTCTTGAATCTCTTCAGGTTGCTCTTTGTACCAAATGCAGCAAATTTGCTTGTTTACATAACCATTGAGCCAGAAATGGGTCTCATCGCTGACTAAAATTTGCCTCGAAAACGTCGGATCTTCTTGGAATTTTTGAAGAGCGCATACAGCGAAGAGATGTCACTTGAGAAAGTCGAGCGGCTTCAATGCTTTCACAAGCTGTTTTTTGTACGCTTTCAATTTAAGGTCTCGCTCTAGGTCGTTCCATACGTTAGTCCGAGTAGCTGCGAACGACACCGAATCAATTCTACACGGTCCTCGTGTACACTCTCAGCTACGGCCGCTATATTTTCTTCACTGTATGCTGGACGTGGTCTATTTGGTCCAATATTATCCAATAATGAATGAATAATTAATGCTGGGTCTCAAGTTGAGCGAAGGGCGCGAAACACATTCTTTATGAAACGTGTATTTTCGTAATAAAGCTGAGCGATTTGTACACACTTTTCAGACGTAAGTCTTTTCATGATAAAGTGCCAAATAATACTGAACAAAAATAATACGACAGCTTGACATGACTCACAAATGATCTGGCAAAATCAGACTATCGAAAAAAGTACCTTTACTTGGATCGCCCGTTACAAGCAATTATTAATCAATCAATTATTGGTTAGACCTAATGAAAAAATTATAACTATGATCATGAAGTTTATAAATATTTTGTCCGCATGGCCGAAGACAGTTCATTAGTTCTTTCTTCTGAGACCACATTCGAAAAAAATTTGTGTTCTTTTATAAGTATGTATCTACCTAAAAAAGCATAAAGAAGTGTAAGAATTGATATCCTACTCTTTTTGTTTTTCTCAGACCAACTTTTGTTTCCGTACTCATAAGTCGTGGTATAAAAAAATAAATTAAACTTTCCATATAAAAAAGGCTTGGAAACTAAACTTCTTTATTTTGTTAAGTATTTTTGCATTTCTAATATTAATTTTTCCATTCTAAAATTAATATAGTTTGTTTGATATTTTTCTTTTCTTAGTCAATTTCTCACAATCATCAACATTTAAGTTTTTGATATAAATTCTTCTCTCGACGATATTTCATTAAAATGCAGTTATAGAGAATAAAATGACAGAGAAGAATATTAAATTTATTTTTAACAAGCACTTTTTGTATATTTTCCATATGTCTATATTGAACTCCGTATGTCGTCATCTTTTAGACTTTACCTGATATTTTATTTAATAATGCAAACATAACTTGTTTTATTAATATCTCACGTATAGTTTCAATAAAATTATGTGAACAAACAAAAACAGAGATGATACGATTAATAACGCTTCTCTTTGTATTCTCCAGCCATGCTTTGGTTGTTCATAAAAAATATTGCAAAATTTATATAAGAATTTTAGCAATAAATCTCAATTGCCACTAAAAGCGTATGCATGCATGAGCCCAAGTAGTTTACCAAACACCTAGTAGAGGTGTCCGAAATCCTTTTTACGTGTATACGTGTAGCATTTGAGCAACGAGTGGCATCAATATGGCATAATATTTACTGCTGAAGACACCTCTCTGTGACTACCATTTTTCAGGCAAAATAACCAGTTTCTTGTAGCCAGCTGCCCTTTGTATCATACAATTTTGTTATGATTTAGTAGACAGGCAAAAATCTCATTATCACTATTTCTTTTACATATATCAAATATGTGTGCATACAAAGGAGTATATCAAATAATTCATTTGCATGTATGTATATTCAGTTGCTTATATCTTATATGCTTATATGAAGAAATAATTTTTATGCCTTCGATAGCATAACAATAATCAAAGTAGCGCCACATGCGAATTTTCTGCGCATATTTCCTCTGCCAGCTTGCCCACGGCGCTTCAAAAAAAAAACGAATAATACTTCTCAGCATTTACTACTCAATATAACACTTCGCTGAGACTCCCCTCCAACACGAGTATGTGTTAGAGACGCCTACATGTATAACTATGCATATCAATACGCATGTGTATGTGGCTGTGTGGGACTTACCTCTCAAAGGAAGCCACATTTTTATTACGATACATCCTGCCTACCTCTCTGCGTGCGTGCCAGCTTTCCTGCCTGCCTAACGGCCTTTAACCTGCCCATCGATGTTTATCGCTTCGTGCTCGAAACTTGCAAAGAGTTTCTCGTTTAGAAATCTACACTCAACTCCTTTCGCCCCAATTTATTTATTCGCTTTCTTCCATCATTTTCCGCTTTGCATTCATCAATACATTTTATGTATGCGTATTTTTTTTATTTTTTCTGTTACTGACTTTCTATTCAATTTTCGCACAAATCAATCAAATCAGAGAGAAAAATCGAAAGCGAAATGAATGGTAAGCACTGCTGTATGCTGTGGTTGGCAGTTGTGAAATATTGTTGTGTAGTAGTATGAGTTCGTTGTAATTCCGTTTGTATATGTATATGCGCGTGTGTGTGTGTGTAGTCATGCCTAACAATCAGGCAATTCTGTGTAGCATAAAGGAACTAAAGTCCAACAAACAATACATAACAAGTAAATCACTTTGCAATCAAATCTACGCCATAGAGACGTCCGTTGAAGGCAAAATAACGCAAATGTCGTTGAGCCAATTTTTATGTATGTATTTGCTGAAATCAAACTCAAGAATATCGACAACTTAACATATATTCGAAAATAAATATAAAAATGTATTCAGTATAATATATCCACATTTGTCATTTACCACTTCAGGTTACGTATACGCCCTGGTATACCGCAAATGTTTCAACGTGTTATAAACTTATATAACATACATGCATAAATTTATATTTGAGATTTAAGAAGTGTTTAAATTTTTTTTCGGAAATTCTTTGATGATTTTGTTCAAAGCAAAAATATTTAAGTTTCTTCACGAGTTCACATATTTCGTTTGCTTGAAGCGCTGTGGCTGACAAATAAAAATAAAAAATAAAAAATCTTTTAAGCTAAATGCTTAAGGGTATATTCAATAAAAATGTATCTTGAAATAATTCGTATAGCAACCTAAAATCATTTGTTTAATATTGCTTAGGCATACATTGTAAACGAATTTTGTAGCGATCTTTTAAATTGAAATATTTCCAGGTCATTTAAGAATAGTGAATACAATAGATTTACTGAGGTCTGATGAAAATTATTCTTTGAAAATTTGTGCAGGTATTCATCTTGTGAAAAAACTATAAATGAAAAATGAGAAATCAAAACTTCACCCAGAAATATGCTACATTTTGGTTTATTAATATATAAATATATAATATTTTTGTTTATTATTCACTTAATAAAGAACTACTTAATCACCACGCTAAGTAATCTGTATAAGTTTTTAAATATTTCCAAATTCATTGTAATACAATTAGGGCATTGCACTAGCTATATGTAAATTTATATAAATATATAGGTATATAGCTTACTGAGAGTACCATTAAACCTTGATAATTGACTTTCTCATGTGTAGCTCCTTTTAGTAGACTCTACCAACCCTTCTATTTGAGTAGAACTGAACCAAGCTAAATAAAAATGAATTAAGTTTTGATTGTCTGATATCCTATTGGTTTTTATCTGGTACAAGGTGGTCAGTAGTCTTTTGAGAAGTCAGTGAAAGTTTTTCAGAAGACTGAACTTGTTTAGGATACTAGTATGACCCTGATTTATCAGTTTCCATTCTGACACTGCAGCCCAAACGGCATTCCCATAATGTTAATGACAATAACATTCAAGACAGCTATCATAGTCTCAGTTGGTGCAGTTCGCAATGGTCCACTAAAAGATAAGAGCGCTGTGTTCTGCACCTTGAGGGGACCCTTCCCTGATATTGGCCAGAAACCAGGCCAAGTTTGTATTCTTTTTGTGGGATAATGAAAAGGCGTACGAACTTCGGGTTTTGACTATTAAAATTGTTTATTATTTGAGATTTTAAAACCGCAAAAATTAGTCGAAATTAAAAATGACGGCTACAAAATAACGCTTTTCGTGGGCCTCTGCGCAAAAAACATGGCCCAACAACTTCAAGCCTACAGCCTCTTGCAGTAGACTGAAATCAAAAATCGTTGTCATTATTTGAAGATCCTCAAATTTTCTACGTCCTGAACCTCAATTGAAACAATTTTAACGACAAATTTATTGCATAATGCTCATTGCAATTATAAAGTTAAATTTTATGCTATTTTTTTTTCCCTTTAATTACGTTAAAAAAATATAAATAAATAATTATTAATGTTAATCCCAGGTTCAAGACGTACAGAAAACTATATACAGGGTGTGGCAATTAAGCAATGCGACAGATTCCAAACAACGGTATATTTTAAAATAATTCTACAGCTCTTCCATCTCTTTCAAAGTAGTCCCCTTGGGCAGCTTTACAACGATTCTACTTCTTAAGCTTTTAGATCTATTTCTGAAAACAGTTTTCAAAATCCTGCTTTTTAGGCTTATCAAGTTCAGCATTAACCACATTAATTATCTCCTCGTTGCTATTAAAGACCTTTCCTCCTAAAATTTTTTTTTAATGTTTGGAAATAACCAGAAATCGCAGGCGAATATGGTGTTGGACGAATTTCTTCGATCCCAGAGATCGCAATAAAATTACTCGTTATTTCAACGGTGCGGGATGGCGCGTTGTCATCCTCTTTCTTTCTGTTGTCAAACTAATTTCTGAAAAAGTTTTGTAAGCACTCTTCGGTGTACCATTTTGCAGTCTGACCCTTTTCCAGTGAAATAGCAGCTACGATTTTAGATCGGGTAAATTAAACTGATATTATTACTCTTGCTGCTGGTTTTTGTTGCTAAGATTTTACGTGTGGGCTTTCTCCAGTTGGTCGCCATACCATGGACTGCTGTTTGTACTTATAGAACCCAGATTCGTCACCAGTAACGACTTTACTAAAGTTGCTAGACTGGTTATTTCTTAATGCATTTTTGGTGGAATTTCATCTGACCTATCCTCAGATATCTTGCATTTTCTCTTCTTCATTTTAGCCGACAGTTCTAAAGTTTGAAAGGGTGACTTATAAAATAATAATTACGTTAAATGTTTTCCGCATCCGCTCCTCCAATGACAAGTTCAGTTTTTGACCCCGAATGAGTCTTAAATATTTTGCAGACGAACCTTCATTTCTAAATGAACATTTTTGAAAAAAATTTCAATCACTGGGATATTTTTAAAGATGCCGGTTTATTTGTAGTAACCTTTCCATTTAAACATTTGGCTACCTGCACCTTCTGCAGAGTGGCTTTTGCTGCAGCATTAGAAATCAGTTCATCTTCGGAGTTTATTTGGTGAAATGTTTCCGAAATTTATTCTTCGAACTATTTTACTAAGGGTCTTTTTGGACAAAATCTGTAAGCGAAGAATTACGAAAAGGTTAGGTTACAGTGGCTGACTTGTTCACAGGATAGTACCAAATTGATATTACGACTGATCCGATAAGTATAATGTAATATTTATTTAGCACATCAATGTGTATATTAGATTGTTACCTGTCAGTAGATCCACTAACGTCAGTTAGTTACTTCGAGGGACAAAGTAAAGCGTATTCTCCTTCATCACCTTTACACATGTTCTTGATGGTTTTTCCCTATTCTACTAGAACACCTGTACACTTCCGGTTCTGATAAAGCTAAAAAAACACGACTATTTTCAAAATTGGTTCCGGTTATTTAATATTTAATATTTACTCCAATTAATCTTTCTTTTATTTCGTTTTTTTTACGGATTTTATTCACCAAATATACGTTGAGTAATGTACACATGGTACGCTTTCGGAAAAAGGTTATGAAAATTAATTTTTGAGTGTTTCCGCAATGCAAACTGTGCATACGTGTATGTACATGAATATTCATAACTAATTTAAAATATTCAGTAAATTATTTTACTACTATGACGGATTAAGAGTAAATCGCAACTATATTGTTGAAAAGTTTTCATTTCCAAAATTATTATACATTTTGTAAAAATTAGTTGATAAACTGAAAATTCACAAACATACAGGTATATGTGAATACGATTGCCCTGTTCTGCTCAACACAGCTGCACACTAACTTTTAGCATTAAAATGTTTGTACCTATAAAAAGGTAATTGTTTTTATTTAATTACAATTTGTATTAGTACTTTTTTATGCGTTCTCTGGCATTGTTAATGATTAAAAAATAAATTTATATGACGTGAAAATTTTGTTAGTGTGGGCAAATGAGGTGGCCGAACTTTTTATGGTCCCTGTGATTTTTGGCTTAGCGTTTTTATATAAAGAGTAAATAATAAAGTAATTAAAACTGAAAATAGTGATTTTAATATTTTTTGTAATTTTTTTCTTATTTAAATAGGTTTTTAATTTTTATTTTATTACTTTTTTTATAAAATCTTTTATATCAATCATGCATTCGTTTGTAAAGATCCAGTGTTCTAGAAAAGCAAACGACCGATTGGCTTGAAATTTTGTCAGATTCTTTCCATTATACTTGAGAAGGATGAGGAAAAAACATTTCGGAAATTGGACCACGGTAGTCCCTATTAGAAGAAATCATATTTACGGTTCGGTTTGCATGAAATTCGGTACACAGATGGCTTTTTGCGAAAAAAATTTATTTTTATTACAAATTCTATTTTTACAGGAAGTTGATTCATCTATTTGAAAAAATTTACGTAGATATTTTTTTTAATTTTTGGATCATATGCCTTAATAAAATATTTTTGTGCCTTGGAAATTGGGTCGAGACCTGAAGCCAAGTTCGAGTTACTGGAGATATAAATAATACTTTCTTTGTGGGAAAACCCTCACTGACAGATTGAAAAAAATTAGTATGATTTGGGTTTAAGCGTAGATCGAGCGTGAATACGCATAGATCAGAATGGTGCATTAGGCTTACCACGAGGCTTTCATATTGACATTTTCTTGGAAGGATTTTGCCAGCAAAGCAGTAACTCACGCATACAAATAAGTATTTCGATCAACAATATAATAAACAAAAACTTAATATTTTGACTAAGATGTGGCTTAATTGGGTTTCTTTTCTTCTTCAACTCTAGACTGCCTTGTAAGCCTCAGAATGATGATTGAGGATGAATATTTCTAAGTGAACAATAGCACAACATTCCACTTGCTGAACTATGCTGATTTCATTTTTAAGGACCTTATACTTTCCGCAAAGTATTTTTCTCGAAAACTCCAAATGCCGACTCATCAGATGTCGTCATTGGTCAAGATGAGAATAATCATAAAAACGACTTGTAGATTCTCGTTTTTTTTCGTGAGCAAATATTTCATTTGTCAATTGCCTGCTTAGTTCAAAGGAGCAATTGTTGGCAACTTCAATTCTGGTTAAATTTCCAGACTAAAGTTGTTATGATAATTTCTAGATAGAGAAAATTGTTTACAATTTCAAAGTTGTGATTACCAACAGCGTTGTGGGAGTTAAGATGTGTATGAGTTGATTGTTTGTTTGATGACAGAACTTAGTTTGAGTATTCCACTATCAGACCTATTCGTTTCGTTTTCTTATTCAGAATAAGCTGCGTAGTTGCTAAGGTCAATTAAATATTTACCAGTGTCCTACTTTCAAAATTATATACTCTTGTAGAGCTCTACAGCACGTTTTATTGTATAGTCTCCGGTGCTTGGCTATAGCAATTAAACCAGATAGGGAGAGAGAGATACGGGACTGCCTTTTTTAATTCGGGATTGGCAATCCTAGATTTGCAATCTGGCAATTGACAATCATAAAGTTTGACACTTTTCATATTAAACATAATCATACTTGTGTTGTTTACATTAATTTAAAAAATTTAGGTTGCTCAAAAAATCGAATACACTCGCCTAAAATTTCAGCAATAGTGTATCGATGAATGGTGAATTCAATCGAGCTCCCGCACCACTCCAAGTCGATATTCGTTAAGGTCCTCTAAAGTTAACTGTTGTTTGGAAACTATTGATGATGTGCGCAAACTGATATTACAAGATCATTATGTGACACATCGTGAGATTGAACCAACTATAGGTATAATTGGGTTCAGCATATATTCAATATTGCATGAACCTTTGACTGTAGTTAAAATTGTTTGCGTTGGATCTCACACAATTTTTCAATCGCTCATAAAGACACGTGTCGATTAGTCAAGAAAAATTTTAATAAAATATTCTAGCTGTGCTTCGAAATATGTCTGTGACTTCGTGAACGATGACAACGGCCGACTAAATGGGTATTTTGCAAGCTCTCATACATCGACTGTAACAACTGCATTTCTGAGCACTCTTATTTGATGAGGCGTACACCGTATATCGTCTCGACTCGGCACCGATTGACTTTCTTTTACTGTACGAAAAAAAATTAAATTGAAAGGTAAATTGTTTTGACACCTGAAAATATGTTTGAAGCATTCAGAATGCATATTGTGGAGATACCTCAGCCGGAGTGGCAAACGAGCTTCGACAAAAGTGTATAGATCTTAAGAGATAATATTTTGAAATAACATTGAAAAGATTAGCTTTTGTTCTATAATCACGGAATATAAAAGGCATCCCTCGTAAGCCGAATTATTTTACTGAAACTTTGTTTGATAACAAATTGACAGAAGAAATCCTTCCCAGCTTTGACGAAGCTTCTGCTGTTTTATCTTATATAACTGCACAAATTTTGGCGTACACATATGGTATATACACGTAGACACAACGTCGTAAAATATGCTTATTTTTGTTCTATAGAATTATGTTTTTCAAACATTTGGCGTATGGTGAATATGTTGTTAAAGAAGGGTTTAAAAAGGCCTCTTTCGTTGACTGTGGATTTTAATCATATTAGGTAAAGTAAAAAGTTCGTTCGGTTTTTTTTATACAAATGGTTCCAAAAGGTTTTCTGGCTTAGCTTTAGTTCCTCAGCAATTAAATAAGTGCTCACTTGACGGTCTGTTTCCACTATTTCCATGATTCTAATTACCGGAACGGAACCTAGCAAACCACTTTTGTGCTACACGTTCGCTTACAGTATCGGGCCCATAAACTAAATTAATTTTTTTCAGCTGCCTTGGCTGCTTTATCGCCTGTCAAACTGTCAACTGTCAAAGACAAACTTTTAGCGCGAATAAACACGTTTTCAGCGCCGTACAATAACGCCATCCCTTAGATAAAAACCGAACGAACCTTTTACTTGATCTAATATATATTCATGATTCAATAATTAAAGGTTGGATAAGTAGTGACAAGGGAGTTTTGACACTCCCTTACAAATGGTTGCATTTTTGAAGGTAGTAGAAAGGGGGAGGAAATATGTTCCATTAAAAAAATGTAGCAACAAAGGAGTTAAAAAGTAAGAGAATTAGTAGGTAATTTACATGGTATATTTTATTCATTTTAAACACAAATTAAATAACTTTGAAATTAAAATAATATATCTATATTTTCTAAATTCTATGCAATAATGATATGAAAGTCTATACTGTAAGAATGAATGGATATGCAAAATAACAAAAATATAAATAATAAAATTACTTTTAATTGTTAAATTAGAAAAATGTGCATATATTTCAGTAATTTAAGTCACTAAACAGCTGGTTCATGTCCTAATAAAATTAAAGGCTGACGTCACCGTCGTCCAAGAAGGTGGGTCCTTGTGAAATATTCTACAACGGCCATATAAAGGAGCGCAAATCTGATGTCGGATTTGTGGTGCGAGAGAGGCTCAGTTGCATCGGAAAGAAATTTTTCAACACAACACTGACTTGCGTCCACGCCACGACGTAAAAAAAAGGCCGATGTGACAAAGGATACCTTTAATAAGCGCCTGTAGCGTATTCACCGCTACACTGTGCTTGGCGACTTGAACGTCTGGGTGGGCAAGGACGATATCTTTGATACAACTGCCGAAAAATTCAGCCACAACAACGAAATAACCCAAAGTGGATTGAGACTGATTGACTTCGCCGGAGCCCGAAATATGGTTGTATTTAGTACTCGATTACAGTAGAAAATTCATCAAGGTACTTATATGTCTCTAGATCGAAAAACCCATACCAGATTGATCATGTTGGAATAGACGGAAGACTTGTCTCCAGTGTTCTTCACGTGCGTACACTCCGAGGACCCAATATCGGCTCGGACCACCATCTTGTAGCAGCAGAGACAAGCACCCAAAATCCCAATCGATGACGATGAAAAAGACGTTACACTACCCGACTATGTTGAGGTTCGAATAGCGATTGTGCGCATAAAGAACAACAAAGCGGCTGGAGCTGATGGCCTACCGGAGCTATTTAAACATGGCGGTAAAGAAATCGATTTATCTGCAAAAGTCGTTTTAAATCACAATTAATTGCCAACTTCAACGTGTGTACGATTCTTCGATTCCACAATAATAAAAAATAAATAATTAAGTAGTTGTCAAAATATTGAATCAACCAATCAGAAAAGAGTATGTGATGTCTACCAAATGTTTTCATAAAAAAATAAAGTATTTAGCTACTTTTTAAAAATTTGTTCTAAAAAATGCTTTTTTTTACAAAGAAGCATCATGGTTTTTCAGTAAGGGAGCCTTTTTGTCAAGAGGGAGCGAGAAAGCTGTTTACTTATCCAACCTTTAATTATTGAATCATGATATATATTAACACATATACAGTGGGGAGCAAAAGTGATTCCACGATCAACGTTTTCATGTTTGGGAGCGCATAAAAACTAAACGAACGAAGTAAATGATAAAACTTTTAAATTTTTTTTAATAGTTTTTTATTTTTAACAACAAGGCGTAAGAAATAAAGTAATTGAAGAAGCTATAGAATACCAATGATTCAAAAAAAAACAAGCGGCATGTACTCAGTTTTGCACCATTTAAAAAAAATAAAAAATAAATTCATTATTAATATTTGGTCCAGAGACCCTTACTTTTTATGACATTTTTCATACGTCTTGTTCAAAACGCCCCCAAAGATCGTCCAAGTTGGATGGGGCAGATTGATACTGTCCGAGCCGTCGCTTTACGATTGACCATAGGTCTTCAATCAGATTGAGATCGGCACTTTGCGCTGGCCACTCCATCATCTTAAAATTTTGGTTTTCGTGCCATTCTTTAGCAATTTTCGCAGTGTGCTTGGGATCCCCATTTCGCTGAAAAGTGATTTCCTGCTCTGGGAACGCACACTGGTCAAGAAAATTGGGAAGATGGGTTTGCAAAATGCTCAAATAGTCTTCCTTTCGCATAATCCCGTCAATTTTGTGCACCGGTCCAACGTGCGAATACGTGAAACACCCCCATGCCATTATGTTGCCGCCTCCATGTTTCACGGTTTGCTTCACATGATGCCTTGTCACCAGGTCTCCGCCAACAGTATTGCTTTCACGCCTTTATTTATTTCTGTAGATACTTTTTTTAGCGTTAAAAGTATAAAAGAGGAAAAATATGAACGAATAGAGGATGGTGCAAAACTGAGTACAAGCCGCTTGTTTTGGTTTTTAAATCATAACTATTCCATTTCTTGTTTTTCTAATTTGCCATATACGCCTAATTGTAAAAACTAAACAAGGTGTTCAATAAAAAAAAATTTTCGTCATTTACTTTATTCGTTTAATATTTATGTGAGCTCAAACATGAAAACATTGATCGTGGAATCACTTTTGCTCCCCGCTGCACATCTAGCAGAAGGTTTCCGTTTCTTGGTAGCATTCAGCGTCTAACTTGAGTTCTGTGTGTGGAATTGGTAATCGAAATTTTCATTTTAAATATCAACGAGGTTTGAAGAAGTAGTCACGCCGTAAATGCTATATGGATCTGAACGGTTAAGTAGTTAAGGCAAACCATTTAAATATTAATTATCATTTTGAGGATAAGTCATTTAAAAAATAATTTAAAGTAACTTTTGAGACTTCCAAGGAACCACAAAGCGCTGAGCGTGTGAGTTCTATAAAGAAAAAATGAATGTGATGAATTGCGTGTGCTACTTAAGACTGTCTCAATCGAGGAATACTTTGTGTGTGCACATCCAACACTATGTGTAGGTACGTGTGTGCTTTTATTCCTTGCTGACATATTAAAACCAGAATATCGTGAGAATTTCAGCATACGCGTTCCATTAGAAAATTCTTCATCAAGTTCAAATTATGATGTTTGACGGTGAAAGAGAATGTTGCTGCTACTACTGCTGGTCCTTCAATATTTCGAATAACTAAATATTATAGGCAAAAATACTTTTACACATACCGTCACATACATACACACACTCTTATCATTACACATTTTTGGTTTGCAATATACTGGTTACTTACACACCATTGCCTGTTTAAGTGAATACACCACAGGCATATTTGATGGCATAACAAGTCGTGCACATAGCTTACAACTATATAGATATTATATAATAAAACGCTACCACCACTACACGCTACACTAACAATATTGGCTACACTAACAGTAAGTCTACAGTGAAGAACTCTATGAGTGAGTAACATGAGTATGAATAGCATGAGCGAACGTCGGCAATATAGTTTGGAATTCAAGCTGCAAGGCGTTGTCCTATGGCGTTGTAGCATAGTGAATGAGGCATACCAGCAGCGTACATCGCTCATTCACTTACTGCTTGTTGCATTATTTAAGCCGCAATCGCTTGCAACATATGTGGTCCTAATGCCTAACCGACAGCTACAACGTCTAGCATAGAAAACGGCACTGCTCAGTCTCAGTCACAGCACACACATACACAAACAAACCAGTGTTTATATACTGCCGGCATATCAGCTTAGGCAGCTGTTGTACCGTTATTATCCTCCTGCATACGACGCGACGTTCCCCTTTTCTCTATCTCTCGTACTATTCACTCTCTCTTTCACTCGCTGAATCACCGCTGGCATTGTCGCATATCCTGCGGCATAACGGCGCCACTAAAACGCCAAAGCAGCCTTTACTGCTCGTTCGTCTGTTAGTAAGTAGTCGGCAGCTGGCGTCTGGCGGCATATAAATACACATGTACATATGCACATACCATATACGTGTATGTTTATTGGCAGTGTTGGCGGTTGTAAAGTTAGTGGTAGCGTTAGAGGTTGTAGGAGTAACCACCAACACTCCGAACTGTTGATGTGTAGCACATTATCCGCTCCATGGAGCATGTATATGATATGATAATGTTATTATGCAGCGCCTGCGTTTGCCCCATCATCATAAGCCGCAGTCAAAGTAGTTAGTGCAGCTGCAACATACCGACATTGAGAGATACTTTATGGCATTGACTTCATATGAGACTAGTACTTACATTATAGTAATGTAGTTACCGTTGCTACGTCGTGGCTGCTTACTGCTTACTCTATCTACATATGTACATACATATGTATGTGCAATAGTATTAGTAGAAGCCGCAGTGTGCACGAGTCCATCAACGATACATCAGCATTTTGCTTTCGCAGTATATCATAATTTATTTAATAGGCAGTGAGTGCATATCAACATTAGGAAATGAGTATACAGTGTATGCTAAAAGTATGTGGATGAGTAAATTTCAAAAATGGCAATCCGAGAATACGTTGATAATAGTTAAAGACAAGATGAATGTTCTTAGAATGGGGTTCTTAATCTCTCATATATGAAATTTCTTTAGTCAACTAGTTCAACCTAAGCACCTCCACATCACCCAAGGCGAAGACTCATTAAGAAATATTCGAAAAAGTACCTACAACCCATATTGGACTCCATTTAAGTATGCATTTTCATACTCAGACAGACTTTACTGCCTATAAAGCAAATGGGTTCGCTTCGACGGTTACAAGGGTAGAGTCTTAATACCTTAGAGATTAAAACAATGAATTTCATGGAAAATCCCCGTTACAGCCCCCAATACTGCATACTGATGCATAACTTTTTAACTCCACTTTAATTTTTTTTCTGGAAATCAAAACAATAACACATTTTGAGTAAAAAAAATAATAATTTTTGGAATTTTTTTTGGTATATTACTTAAAATTTAGCAGACTCTCTAAGAAGTATTTGTTAAATTAATTTTATTAGCCAATTTATATTTTTCAATGAACTCTGTTAAATAATTTACCTTCTTGAGTATAGTAGATGCTTCTGTGTTAAAAATTGTCTTCTTTTGGTTTGATGGGCTAAATATCATACGATGGTAAAAGCATCTTATAAAAAACTAAAATATAATTTGGTAATTTTTACCAACAAGGAAAACGTTGTCAGAACAGCATTCGTAGAAAATGCGGCCATTTTTGTTAGACAATAATAAACTTTTTTTTTTCATTTGTAAGAATTTGCATATTTTACTAAAAAATTTTTATTTATCCATCAATTTTTCTTTTGACCTTTTTAAAGACTCAAATATATACTTGCGCTGGCATATCTGTTTATTTTCGAAACAGTTTTCTTATGCACTTTTTAATGAATCAACTTTTAGCTCCTTAATCGTCACATAACGCCGCTCTGTTATGAATCTATTCCATTGGAGAACCCAAAAGGGTTCGCACCTGATTTTAGTGTTGTTTTTGACCAAAAAATTTAAAGAGCTTTTGATGAATAATGCACCGTATATCACCGTGATTTAAGTTTTTTACAAAGAAATCCCCAAATTGAATTTATGTTTTCCCCTTCCCTGTATACAAAATTACCACTTAACCCCTAATTATTGAGCTTACTACGATTCCAAAGGTCCCCATGTGATCTATAAATCTTTACTTTTTACTATCCGAAACACTCGTTAAAGGCATTGAAGATGATGTTGGAATTTTGCATAACCAGAGAGTCAGCATTTAATTCATATGCAAGGAATATTGAAACACTAACAGGAGCACTAATCGTCATCGAAGAATAAGAAGTTGCTCATGGTCTGTTGAACTTCTTTAATATTTTTTAATAATATTCTTTTAGTTTTTCATAACTTATATTACTTTCTTAAATACCACAAAAATGGCTTATGGTAATTGTCTCAGCGGGTGGGGGAGAATGTTGAAATATATTCAGGTTGAGCAATAGGCTCGTTCAAAACGTGATTTTGTACCCAATTCCAGATTTCTATAGCATTGCATAATTAAATTCTACTTTGATAATATTGCTGAACCAGAAAAGAGTTTGCTGACTTTAATAAAAAAAAAGAATAAAAAATTTCAATTTATATTATAATTTTTTTGCTTTTTGTGTTCAAAACTGCCTTCAGGGAGTTCGACCCTACTTAATAATATTGTTATAAAATTCACAATTACACAAAATTAGATTTTTCCAGCAGCTTTTTGCGTTCCCCTGCGAGGAAATATACTAACTATATATGCAAACTATCTCTTTCTCAAATTGACTTGAACTTGTCCTATGAAATGTCGTTTGTCTGACTTACAGCTTCATACTAGTTAAATATCTTCTACTTTTTTCTAATCCATGCTGGCACAGAGACTACTTTCGAGTTTAAAGCCGAGTTAAACACAAGGAACCATTTATTTCTCCTCTGCTTCGTTCGGGGCCAAATGGAGTCACAAAGTGAAAGCAGGTCCCTCTACACTTGCTCTTCCAATGAAGTGGAAGTGTTTCATTTTATACTGCCTCGACCAGAGCGTAATGTGTCGGAAACTTTCAAAGCTGCAGGATAAGAACGGACCTAGCCAGTGAAGCTGCTTTCTCTTAATTCCCTGAACTATAAAAATTTCATGTTCCCATTGCCATTCGCAAAGGTTCATAAATCGCTCAGAAAATATTTCTCTTTGATGATGAGGTGATGATGCTTGCTGAGTTTAACTTTTTATTGTTGTTGGTGTTAATATTGGTTCAAAGATAGGTGAAATAAATAAAATATTTTGTCTTACCTCCGTTCACTTCGTTGCTTTATCAAGTCTGGAGAAGCCAGAACTAATGGCACGGTTGTTCAATTCAATTTATTTTCTCCAGCAACGTATTAAAGAAATAATACATTAAGGATTAACCTTGTCTAAAACCGCGTCAGCTAGCGAACGGCCTGTAGTAGTACAACACGATTCAAATGGAACTTTTGGTATTGTTGAGCTCAGTTTACATAGTCGTATAAGTTTTGAAAGGATGCCTCTTTGTGCCAATGACGGCTGGCTTAAATTGGATGTATTGTCATCGACCGCAGCATTGAAAGGTAAGTAGTTTGTATTGAAATCACTGAGACAAGACAGGAAGTCTTCACTCATTGGCGTAGTGTTTCAGAAAATGCTACTTACTTGTTATGCTTTGATGGTGGAAATTAATGTTACTGGTTATTCGTACACAAATAGCGAACTGGTATAATATCATTTATTAAATACTAGTGTTTTACTAGTTATTTTGAAAAGTAGTTGGACTTTTCACTGCAGTGTGAATTTGTTTAACATTAGAAATAAAAATAAAAATAATAATTATTATTATTAAAGATCTTTCAATCTGCGAGAAGGATTCTTGGTGTACATTTACTTATTGCTTTGCTGATGGTTGGTGTCAATGTACAAAATTATGATAAACTGAAGTAAAAAAATACTGTATCATACCTATATGTGGTAAATAGCTAACTATGTATGGAGATGTAGCTGCGCCCTAGTAGTATGGGTGTATGTATGTGACACCTTAATCAGGACTTCATGTCCTCACCACTGGCAATGCACAATATTTTACTCAAAGGGAATAAGCCAGTAGTTCATGCTGCAGCCATATTATGTTTATATGTGTATAAAAATATATTGTATTTGTATTTTAAGCAGCGTGCTCTTGTTGTTTGTGCGGTCACATGTCGCCTAAAGCCGCCATAGAAGTCAACAACTCTCCAGTTTACCGCAGCAAGCAACGCTGACGAGGCTGTGGTCTTGGTGTTATAATTCAATTTCATTTTGGAAAATTAACTTTATGTACGTACAACACAATATACTATATTTGTGTGTATTATATAATATATACAATATATGTTTATGCCATTTATATATATATATATATATATGTACTCGTATAGTTATTTTGCACTTCTCATTATTCAATGCGTCAAAGTGCAAAGCAAAAACCTAAACACAGCATTACAATAACAAAAAATAAAAAAGAAAACTTAGCAACACCACAAAATTATAATCTTCCACAGACATAGTATACATGTCACACATATACATATACGGGTATGCACGAAAATACTCTGACATACAAACAAATTGTGTTTTCCTCTGCAGTGTCTGACTTTTGGCGTCTAGACTCCACCTTAATCAAGTTGTGTTTGCCGTAAACAAATGCATGCTGCAGGCATTTGCGCTTTCAACCATGAAGTACAACTTTTTGTTGACTAAATTTTAGGAAAAAAAATTCAAATATATAAATGTTTATATTTTAATTTAATATATTTTTTTCTCTCTATTAAAGGGATGTAGCGCTTAATGCGAAAGTGTTGTAGAGAAAATTAGCTAATTTTTTTTATATAAAAGATGTAAGCATAAATGATTTATTTATATATTTCTAAAGGATTTTGAACTCTATTACATATATGTTCCATTAGAGCTCAACAGCGGTAGTTACTTTAAATCAAGCCACACTGCATTTTATTCTAATTTCTCGGAAATTATTTCGAGGAATTAATGAATTTGTTAGGAGCTTACAATTAGCGAAAATTCAAAACATAACAAACAACTTTTCACGGAATGTATAGTAGCTTCCGGTTGAGGTGTTCCACTAAAAAGAGCGCAATGAATAATAAAAAACTAAGTGGATTTTTAAACAAAATGCTAAATTGCTTTTGCAGCTAAAAATCATGAATAGTTTACGTTTCGAATTTTTGTGCTGAGGATGGAGCTGAAGTCCTTGCAAGGGTGAAAGCTCATGATAATCATTCACTTTGCTGTGATTGGGAATGATTATTGTACATATAATAGTTTAAGCAGCACAAAATCTCTGGTCAAGAACGCTTAAAAAGCCCACAAAGTACCCTGTGATCTTGAGCAGCATAACTTCAGTCAGGGACCTCTCTTCTTAATGCTGCCACTTACGTTTTAAATATAAATTTTAATCAAATAATTAATTTTGAGTACATACATCTATAGTGCCAGATCACATAATGACCCAGCTGTTTGATGTACTCTTAGAAAGTAAGGCTAAAATCGCCATGATTCAAGAAGTATGAAGAATTTCGCAGGGAAAACCCGTATAAAATAGCACAAAACTCAGTCAAGGGTTGGTATTGAGAAATAGACTACCTTACTTGGCATTCACGCTCACGTCTATTAACAATATACATCAAAGCAAAAACACATATCACACTTGGAAAGCAGAAAAGAACAATGTGTTCAAAGTTAACTTCTCTAAGCACCTGTTATACACTTAGGAGCACTGTTCGCACCATAATGAACAAATAGCCATACTCGGTTCAACAGGGAGAAAGTTCAACGTATTTGATAAAGCTTACTCGAATAGGTTGAAAGTGATCAGGTAAGGTTTTCTATAATAACAGATTCCAGAGAAAAAATACTATCTCCGGAATGAAAATTTCGTACTCAAAAATGTGCTCAATGTACTTAACAAACATAGCTAATTTGGTTTTCTACTTGACTTATGGTCCCTATCGTGCACTTGAGCAGTCCTATAGAAGAGAACTGCGTGGCGCCATATTTTGCTCTACGCGCTGCCAACAGAGATGTTATTTTATGAGGAATGCACGAAGCATATCCAGAAAGTAAGTATACGAGGGCTCTCATGGTCAATGGGTCTTATTTTCGTAATTTTGACAACAGGGTAGTGCAACGATATCAGTTCGAGGTGCATTGAGAAATATCGACTCGACAACACCTTTCGTGAATAATGTCAATCTCTCCAGTCACGGTGCCATTCGTTATCGGAAGGAAAAGCTTCTTCGTAAAAGAATTGTACGTTTTCGTACAAGTAGTGTCACGAGTTTAAAAACTGTCATACATCTGTGAATGCTGAACAGAGGAGTGAAAAACCTTCATTTGTTGTTGAGCAAATGACTGGTAGTAGTACCGTAGTAGTGAGATGAGGAAAATACCGTTCCAACGATGTATTAGCTTGAAGTGTGTTGTAAGGACACCCCTCCATCAGAAAAAATAATAATTAAATACGTACAATTAGACGTTCAAATTAAGTGGTAACTATACAAAATGTAAAAAAAAAAATGCAAAATTGTTTTGAAATGATCGAGAAATGAAGTTATGTCAGTTAACGTGTCACAATAAGGGTAGCTAAAAAACGTGTCGACCTTTTATTGCATGAAAATTCCATTGCGAAAAGTGGAAACAGATATTTTACTACGTAAACTATTGGCCAAAACGAAAAAGGTGTTGATGATGATTGGGAGGTATATGCACATATATTTATACCTTCAATACCGAATCAAAACGATTGTCATATGAGTGGACAACAACTAAAGAACTTCTTCCAAAACGCCCGAAAAATCACCTGAAAAGGTTATGATCTATTTGAAAAAGGGAAATACCATTATTGGAGCTAGTTTATTATTAAGACAAATTTCAGTTTTTGATATATTTAAACAAAGCTTGGTATGCAGGTAAGCAATTTATCGGAACTGACTGGTCATATAGCTCCCAAACAGCTGATTTGTCCAGATATGACTTTACGGGTCAAAATCTGTAAAAAAACATTCTAAGAGCCTGAAACACACAAAATCATATAAATGTTAACATTTAAATTCATCGAAATCTGAAGACTATATCAGATATGAAAATTGAACCAATATAAAATTTAATATAACAAATTTTATATGTATGACTGTGGACAGCCACTTCTTTCCATGATACACTAATTTAAAGGTAGTTTCATTTTCTCTTCGCTGTCGGCTTCATAGCTATCAGACATTGAACGTGTTTAATTTTTTTTGTGCTAGCCTCTTCTCTTAAAAAAAACTACCAGTCTTAAATCATAAATATGTGAAAAATTTTAATAACATTTAAATATTTAAATTAAAAAAAAATACGTAATGTATTTATTATTTAAGCCCTGATAATGCACTTCATCGAGTCCCACCAAAATTTAAATCGAATTCAAGGCGATGAGGAGCTGACTGGATTTTCTATATCTACGTTTGGATACAAACTAATATATCAGTTTTAGAGATATTTCAAGACAATTTTGTAAGCAGCAGACAGCATACTGTTTTAATAATTGTTTCTTTTTGAGAGCAGTGCAAATTAATCATAAAAATTTAATAATTACGCCAAAGGTCGCTTAAGTCGATTGAATTTCTCGAATTTAATATATTTAGTTTCAGAAATCTATTCAGTTAGATAGCTTAACAGGTTGCTCAATCATGGTACCATGAATAAACCCATTTTGCCCTACTGAGCCGTTGTAATTCCTATGTTGGTTCTGTGAAGAAGATGCAAGTCAATCGAATAAGAAATTTTCGAGAAAATAATAGCGGACCTCACGGCAAGCTGGGCAGTGACTGAGGTAATGTTACACCGATGTTTCCTTATTTATGTTCCAAGTTGAATATTTTATGGTGTGGCAAGATCAAACACTTCTGAGCAAAAGAGTTTAGTGTCAAAAATTTCGAAATGAAACTACCTTATAGAATTTTTATATCATGCTTCTTTCCATTTTTATTTAATTATTAAATTATACATCTTATTTCTCTTAAATACTCAGTCTGAATAGAAAAGTGGCATACTTCATTAACCCTATCGTGCCTAAAACTTCTGTAGTGTAGCATTTTATTACATTTTGGAATATCTCTATTTATAGTGTAATGACCACAATAAAGTCAATAATTTTAGTTTTAAAACACTAATTGTTGTCATACAGTTTTGACGTAAAGAGGGTTAATCAATTACGGAAAGTTGTCTGATTTTTTATAAACAAAAAATAATGAAAACTTTGTCTCTGAGGAAACCGGCAACAGGGTTGAGTCGAAAAAATGGCAATAAACGACACGACAAAAAAATTCAGTAAAAGATTTAACAATATAAATAACAATTTAATAATGCAATTTTGTGCTAAAGATAAGCCTTTTTGTGTATTTTCAGCTTGAAATATTTATTTTAATTTTATAAGTATTAAATTAATTGCTCTTAAATAAGTTTTTAGCTGTAAGTAATATACTAAAAATATGATTAAAATATTCTTTATTTATTTAATTAATGTTTGCATTCACCAGCTAACTACTTGTATCTCCATAAATTTGAAATTTAATTTAAGAAAAATTCATAATTTAATACACGTCTAAGTCGTCATAAATTATATTGATAGACCGAATACGCTCATGCTTGTATCTGGAAATTTGTATGTGAATATATAAACTTGAAAAATACAAACATATATACATACAAACATACATACAATATAGGTATATATAGTATGTACGTATTATCAATAAGCTTTTGTCGTAAGTAGCGGAGCGTGTTTTTCGGCAAACATCATAAACAGTTTAAAAGCCTTTACGAGCTATTAAACAGCAATATTTGAAGTATATATGTATGTATATGTGTGTATATATAAAGGAAATGCATAAATATATGTAGGTATATATACACTGTTCACCTGCCAAGTCACTTTTATGGGCTATAATTTAAGGTAATTTCATAAATTAAAAGCACATACTACCTTTCACTCATAAACATGCATATAGGTATTTGTATATTTGTATGAATCTAATAGTAACATATTTGTACATACAAATACTTACGTTATAGGTATGTGAAAGTGTTCATTTAAAACATGCATATATCTAAGTACCAAGGCACCAGGAAACAGAAAATGAACTTTTGAGCTTCTTCCATTTAAGCGCCTGCTGAATAAGGAAAGGGAGGCGCAATCAGAAAAGGAAGCGCGCACTATGTATGTAAGCATGCAAGCAAGCAAGCATAAACGTGATAAATGTGTAATTTTAAACGAGATCATAAAATTATCAAAGAAATTAAAAACTCTTAAAATATGCAGCTCCCGTGACGGTTTGTGTATTTTATCACAATTTGTGTACAAATAATTCATAAACCAAGAGATGAGTAAAAATGTGAAAATGGCAAAGAAACATGTACACCAGTAAGCTCGTTTATGGTATGTATTTTGAGTGTGGAAAAGTAGTACCTTGCATTGGCAACGAATATGTGAAATATAAGTGAAATGAATGCTCTCAGCCCACGAAGTAAATGTTTTTAGCATAAACTTTTGACTCTGACTCCGTAAGGTTTTTATTTAAGGTTACTCTTATAATAACTAGGCTGTGAAATGATACTGCGTGACTTACCATGTACGTTTGAAACCGGACTACGTATGTAAGCAATTTATACGCGGAAAGAATCAAATCGAACTACTCTATGTTTATGTCCTTATAACACTCCCATAAGTTAATTGCATTCAAAGCCATACAATCCCTATATGTCTGGTTATAGTCTTGTAGTTAGCGTCTACTAATTCGGGTCTCCCATATCGTGCTGATCTTAACATGCAATTATCAACAATTTACCCAAATAGAGCTATTGTGATATTAAATATAGTCAAAATAATCAACGGAGTAAAAATTACTGAGCAATCGAAGTATCTTTGATGACGCATTTTCACTTAAGTTTCTAAGCGTTGTTGCCCTAAGAAACTTATCCAAAGTTCACGGCATTCGTAAAGGAAGTGCTTTAATGTTTCAGGTTTTTTGCTCTCTATAACTTGAGCAGAAGTCGTTTAAAAATACGCTCAGCTGTCCTGTAAGCATGTATATCCCTTCCCCTGCGCAAAATACATTCTTGTGACGTTGCTGGCCGCAATAGTCGAGTATTTAGCAGTGCTTACTATCATTCGAAAGGAGAGTGTTCGAGTCCTGGTTCGACCAATATCGAAAATCATCGAAAATTATTTTTTCTAATTTTTGTCTCCCCTTGGCATGGAATGGGACATAAAATTAATGCAAATCAAAAATCCATTGGAAAATTACCAAAACGCGCATTATAAGTTCGAGGAGGCGCTCGGCCGAAAATCACTTCAGCGGGAATAACGGTCAAATAGTCATTCCTTGCCAACTTCGTCTGCCATCCCATTACCTGGTATGTTGCTGTGCTCAGAAACCAGCATTAAGTTGTGAAGCAACTACTTAGACCTCACTTTAATTTGAACTAGAAAGACATGAACGGGAATATTGGATAATTTCGTTAAACAGTTTCAAGAAATTCGGGGAAATTTAACACTTTTCTACCCTCCTTACATAGGGTTATCAGCTACGCTTCTACACCATAAAGCAGGAGGGTAGAGATAAAGGACTTATAAGGTATGGTTTGCACTCTTTGAGAGATACATTTTTTTTTTTTCAATTGCCGACTCAGTCTAAACTAGCAGCACCTGTTAGCGATAGTGTATCTGCTTTGGATTTCCAGGCTGACATTGTTGTTGGAGTTATTACTGGTTTCTAGATTGACGAAACGTCTGAACTTTCAAACTTTTCACTTTCAACATTGAACGGCTGATGGCTTTTTACGAGGAGCCTTTATTTTATGTCCGAAATGCACTCGGAGGGGTGGGCATTCCCTGCCGAAGGGCGACCGCAATTTGAAAATTTGACTTAGTTTTTTATTTCATTTAATTTCCCATTAACTTTTGGAAGTTGGTGGCACCGGGATTTGAACCCAAGCCTTCCGAATGTCAGTACGCAATGCTAAACACTCGGCCATAGCGACCGCCGATAAATAAATATATCAACTACTAAATATAAACTAGTTCCTAAAATTTATAAATAAACAAAGATAAATAAATTAGAAAAAGCCATTTAAAAATTAAAACAAATTGAAAATTTAAAATTTAAAATAAAATATTATAAATATAATTTATAAATAATTTAATAAAAAATTAAAAAATTATGATATAAAACAACAAAATAAAATACGTACGTATAAATAAGAAACAGAAAAATAAAATAAAAATTAAATATGAAAATAATAAAAAAAATTAATAAAGATAAAAAATTGAGCATACGTGTATGTAAAAAATATGAAATCTTACGAAATAAATAAATAAAAAATTAATGAAAAATTAAAACAAAAAATTAATAAATAAAATATATTTAAATACGAAAAAATAAAAAAGCACGAGATGAATAAATGAAAATGTAAGAAATTGAAAAACAAATAAATTAAAATTAAAAACTAAATACATAACTAAAATAAGTAATGATTAAATTAACATTAAAAAATAAATAAAACCTAGATATATGCATAAACACAATTTTAAGAAAATTAAATTTAAATATTATAAAAACATAATATATATTTCAAAAATAAATGTAAGCAATATTAAAAAAAATATAATACTAAGGAAACAAATACATAAAAATTCAATCAACACGATATAAGAAATAAATATGTACTCGTATGTAACAAAGAAACATATATCTTCTGTGTTGTTTGTCGTTATAAATGAATGAAATATAAAAATATACATACAAATATTTATTTATTTACAGAAAATATAGTTTAAAATCTTTGAAGTCATTTGTTTGGGAGTTAATAAGAAAAAAAGTAGTAAATAAAAAGCTTAATGAATAATAAATAAATACATAAAACAATTTCCTAATAAAAAAATAAATAAATTATTGAAAAATACATAAAAAATAAATTAAAAAAAACATTTTGTCTAAAAAAGGGTTAGATTTTTGCATTATTTTCAAAAAAAAAAACCCAATGAATACTATAATACAATACAATGCTCAAACAAATAATATTTCTTCACGGCGAATTACATTTTATTACCGAACTGGTGGGCATAACAACAATTACGCATAACAACAATTACACTGTATTGTCCTAAGCATTAAATTTAAGTAGTGGTAGGCCGAGTGGTAATTAGTAACCCTTTACTACGTTCAATAGAAAAATAGACACACATACATATATAAACATATTAAATACCAGCTAGCCCGTACCTGCTATCTTCACGAACACAGGATATGACCTTCGCGGGCCACTATAAAAACCACGAAAACAGCCATAACCACAGCATTAGCGACAGAACGCAAACGCAAAACAGACTACGCTGGCAATCTCTAGTTTCTACATTTTTAAATTCCAAATATTTATAGAAAAAAATGTCTGACAACCGAGTTCTACAGTATAACTTTGAGGAACTCAAGCGGCCAATGGATGTTAAAAATAGCAGTTTGAGCTACTTGATGCTGCGACATCGCGAGAATCTACAGCAGTCACGTGGGGATCGTTTCTCACGCTTTTTGGACAAAGCCTGGACAAAGTTCGGCGTCACACGCAGATTAATTTCGAGCACAGAAAATAAGAGAATATCTGTTGAGGAAGCAACAATAATGAAACGACAATATAAGTTGAATTGCATTTTGAAAGCAAAAATCGAACATATGGAGACATTCAAACGCATGAGTCCTGCACAAAAAATGGAGGTCTTGGAAATGCAGCGAAAAAAAATTTTGGCAAAACAAGAGGAGAATCGTCAGAGGGAGGAAGGAAACGAACAAGTGGCTGTTGGTGCAGTAGATACGAACAATCAGCCACTGATGCAGCAGCTGACGACTATTGAAACTTAATAAGCAACTTTTTTGCGATTTTAAACATAATTCTCTCAATCAAATTACTGTAATAAATAAAAAGTAAAAATAAATGATTGCGAAGCAATCAAAATAAAAAATGGATATTTTTATTATTAAATTTTATCAAGATCACCTTAGTCTAAATATAAAACATACGTGTATTATTTGAGAATTTTTAATGACAATAGACAGTATTGGGGTGTGACAAACGCATTTATATATGTTAAAATCAGGGCTGCACCGTAACGATAAATTTAATATTAATCGATAAATCTCTATCCTGTCAACTGAATCATTTGGAAACATTAACGTAAAATCAGTTATTGAAATAAAACACGTCGATGAATATACCAAGTTGCCCTTGTAATACCTAACATGTAAAAACTTCGTTTTTTTTCAAGAAAATTATCACTTTTGAACCGTTCAAGGTAAAGTTTTCTTCCTTCTTGGTTTTTTGTAGAGGAAAATGTTTTAAAAAATTCAATTTCTCAATGATTTTATTGAATTCAATAATTCGCACGGTCCAGTTAATTTGAATAGAAGAAGTACTGTTCTATAAAAAGAGAGGCAAAAAATTGCAGAAGCAGATAGTGTTTACATTCAAAATTTTACGCGTATAATTTTTTGCTCCTAAGTTTAATACAATTGCCGATAAATTTATAACGTTTATACCTCAGTTATATAAGTAAAATTTTGAATTATTCTCATTATATTCATTTTTTAGCACAGTTATACCTATACTATTTTTACTTTATGGAGCATCTTTTGCATTTAAAGTTCATTCCTGGTCAAATTTAAAATTCATTACATTTACGCCCGATCTGCTGAGATAACAAAAGCAAAAACTCAAATTAGCCAGCGCCCAAAGTTGTGAAAGGACTTGCACTCCTCGCGTAGAAAGTATCTCTATCTCTAACTCTATCTCTATCTCTATCTCTAACTCTATCCATGTCCCTATCTCCATCTCTATTTCTGTCTCTATCCATATCTCCATATTCTTCTATATCTATATCTCCCTCTTTATATTTATTTGCGACCACGACCACAGATAAATAACTTTAATAGCCTAGCTTGTTTTGCGTTGCCTGGAAGGAAATGTCATATCCCAGTTTAAAGATACCAGGAAGCTTCATTTATGTACGTACATAGGTATGTATGTTTGTGCGTAGTACTACCTAATTTTATTTACACCAATGACGTACTTACGAAATTTCTATAAAATACCACAATAATTAGTTAATGGAGGGAATTAAAATTTGAAAAAGAAAGAATTTAAATTTGTTTGAAATAAAATCGTTAGTTAAGAACTAAATGTGCCTAAATTTTAATATTTTTTTAATTAATTTCAAACGACTCAAGGAAATTGGAGCAAATTCTCAAGAGACAATTCAAACAATATTTCAGTTCATTTTATCTAATTTCTTTTATTTAATTTCTTCTTTCTTTTTATTGCATTTCATTTTTTGAGTTATGATATTTAATCTTATTTTACTTTATTTCATTTTAATTAATTTTAATTTACTTCCTTTTATTTAAGTTAATTTTATTTTTTTTTATTTTATTTTACTTTATTTTATTTTTTATTTTATTTTATTTTATTTAATTTTATTTTATTTTATTTAATTTTATTTATTTAATTTTATATTATTTTATTTTATTTTATTTTATTTTATTTTGTTTTATTTTATTTTATTTTATTTTATTTTATTTTATTTTATTTTATTTTATTTTATTTTATTTTATTTTATTTTATTTTATTTTATTTTATTTTATTTTATTTTATTTTATTTTATTTTATTTTATTTTATTTTATTTTATTTTATTTTATTTTATTTTATTTATTTTATTTTATTTTATTTTATTTTATTTTATTTTATTTTATTTTATTTTATTTTATTTTATTTTATTTTATATTATTTTATTTTGTTTTATTTTATTTTATTTTATTTCATTTCATTTTATTTTATTTTATTTTATTTTATTTTATTTTAATTCATTTTATTTTATTTTATTTTATTTTATTTTATTTTATTTTATTTTATTTTATTTTATTTTATTTTATTTTATTTTATTTTATTTTATTTTATTTTATTTTATTTTATTTTATTTTATTTTATTTTATTTTATTTTATTTTATTTTATTTTATTTTATTTTATTTTATTTTATTTTATTTTATTTTATTTTATTTTATTTTATTTTATTTTATTTTATTTTATTTTATTTTATTTTATTTTATTTTATTTTATTTTATTTTATTTTATTTTATTTTATTTTATTTTATTTTATTTTATTTTATTTTATTTTATTTTATTTTATTTTATTTTATTTTATTTTATTTTATTTCATTTTATTTTATTTTATTTTATTTTATTTCATTTTGTTTTTTTTATTTTTTTTTTAATTTTTATTTTTTGTAATACATTATATTTTTTAACAATTTATTTGTTTTGAATTGAACTATATTTAAATTGTTTCATTTATTTATTTTCTATTCATTAAGCTCTTTATTTACTTCTTCTTTTTCGTGTTAGGTCCCAAACAAATAGCTTATAAGATTTATGTTTTAAGCTATATTTTATACGTGTATAAATAAATTAATGTTTGTATATAAATTTTCAAATATCATTCATTTCTTCAAGACGCACCACACAAAGTGTAGGAAGAGGCTGACCTTAAATCGCATATATAATATATTAGGTCAAGATGGACACCAGCAAAGAGAAAATTCGCTATATTTTACAATTTTTCTTCGATCAAGGCGAGAAAGCAGCCAAAGCGGCTGAAAAAAATACTGTAAGCGAACGTGTAGCACAAAAGTGGTTTGCTAGGTTCCGTTCCGGTAATTTCAATGTCAACGATGCACCATGCGTCGGGAGGCCTGTCGTCGAAAATTGTGATAAAATCATGGAAATAGTGGAAACAGACCTTCACGTGAGCACTTATTTAATTGATGAGGAACTAAAGATAAGCCAGAAAACCGTTTGGAACCATTTGCATAACCATGGATTCAAAAGGAAATTCGATGTTTGGTTGCCACACGAACTAACGCAAAAAACATGATGGTCCCCAACAAAATCGACCCATTCTGAAGCGTTTGGTGACTGGCGATGAAAAGTGGATCATTTACGACAACGTCAAGAGAAATCGATCGTGGTCGAAATGCGGTGAGCCGGCGGAAATGGTTACCAAGCCAGGATTGACGGTTAGGAAGGTTTTGCTGTGTGTTTGGTGGGATTGGCAAGGAATCATCTACTACGAGCTGCTCCCCTATGGCCAAACGCTCAATTCGGCCCTCTAGTGCCAACAACTGGACTGCTTGAAGGCAGCACTCATCCAGAAGAGGCCATCTTTGATCAAAAGAGGCCGAATTGTGTTCCATCAGGACAACGCCAGGCCACACACGCGCCGGAAGCTCCAGGAGCTCGGATGGGAGATCCTAATGCACCCACCTATAGTCCGGACCTGGCACCAAGTGATTACTATCTTTTCCTGTCCATGGCGAACGCGCTTAATGGTTAGAAGTTGGCCTCAAGAGAGGCCTGTGAAAATTGGCTCTCCGAGTTTTTTGCCAATAGGGGACGCAGCCTTCTACGTAGGCTGCTATATATATTTCTGGCCTAATAATGCAAATACGAATATTTATCAACGAAAATGGTTTTTTTTTTTTTTTTGGATTTGGCTCGTCTTGGAAGACCCATACGGTCGTTTCCTGTTTTGTTTCGGGCTCATACGCATAGATCCATGACTCGTCACCTGTGACGATCTTACAAACGTCTTTTGAAGCACCGCGATCTTATTTTTTCAGCATTTCTTTACACCAATCCACACGAACCTTTTTTTGAGCGATTGTCAAATTGTGCGGGATCCAACGAGAACAAACCTTTTTTACGGCCAGGTGTTCATGCGATATCGAATGTATGCTGGTGGGAGAAATGCATAGGCATGCCTCTATCTGAAGGTATGTTACATGACGATCTTGCATTATCAGTTCACGTACGGCATCGATATTTTCTGGCACAACGGCTGTTTTTGGACGACCACCACGGAATTCGTCTTTGAGCGAGCGTCGGCCACGATTGCATACGCTGTACCAGTGCTATAGGATGATAGCTATCGAAGCAGAGTTGCACGTAATAAGCCTCTAATATCTGAGAAAAATTAGCAACTTCGTCTTGAATTTGCAAATAAATACACAGATATGAATGAATTCTTTAGGAGAAGACGCCTGTTTACGAGCGAATCGAAATTTAACGTGTACAGAAGCGTTGGTCGCGTAAAAATTTGGCATAAAGCAATAACACCTTATCAAACCTAACATTTAATACAAACCGTTAAGCACAGTGAGGGTAGCGTCAAGGTTTGGGGAGCAATTGGAGCAAGTGGCGTAGGACATTTAACGTTTATCGGTGGAATAATGAACAAATATGTTTACAAAAGGATTTTGGATCAACAGCAGTCTTCGGTGGATTCCTTGAGTCTCGGAAGTTCGTTTATATTTCAACAAGACAACGAACCTAACCAGACAGCGGAATGGGGAAGGAATGACTATAGTATCATGCTCCTCGCCAGCTTTATACTCCGCTGCAATCATCCGACTTGAACCCCATTGGGCATATTTGGGGCTTATTAGCACGAAAAATTGATATGGCCACTTCAACCAGCAAATAAGCCTTGGAGGAACCACTGAAAAAGGTATAGTCTGAAATTGCGAAATCGAAAATAGAAAATTTGGTTCTATCTACCCCACGTCGTCTAAAGGCAGTTATAAAGGGTGGTTAAATTGTAAGGGCCGATGTTGAATGTGAACCACACCTAAACGTCAAGTTTTTTTCCGAATTTAATTTGACATTTCTCTATTTCAGACTTACTCAATTTGAACCATGGAGAGATACACAATCCAACAACGTGTTAAAGTTATCCAGACTTATTATGAAAATTTTCGAAGAAAATCATCTTCAGTGATGAGGCACATTTTCACCTCAGTGGATTCGTCAATAAACAGAATTGCCGCATTTGGGCGAATGAGAGTCCAAGAGTGATTGTCGAAAAACCAATGCACCCACAAAGAGTGACTGTTTGGTGCGGTTTATGGGCTGGCGGCATCATCGGGCCGTATTTTTTCCAAAATGAGGCCGGTTAGGCAGTTACTGTGAATGGTGTTCGCTATCGTGAGATGATAACGAATTTTTTATGGCCACAATTGGAAGATATGGATGTGGACGATATGTGGTTTCAGCAGGACGGTGCCACTTGCCACACAGCTAACGAAACAATGGCTCTTTTGCGCAACAAATTCTCACGCAATTGGCCCCCAATATCATGTGATTTGACACCGTTGGACTTTTTTCTTTGGGGTTATTTGAAGGAAAAGGTGTACGTCGATAAGCCAGCAACAATTCAAAAGCTAAAGGATGAGATAATTCGGCACATTAACGGCATAGAAACTCCATTATGCCTCAGCGTCATCGAAAATTTGGACCATCGTATGGAGGTGTGCCGCCGAGGTCGCGGCGCTTATTTGGCCGATATTTTGTTACATACATAATTGAGTAATACCAATATATCATAATAAAATAAAATTTCAATAATTTCCTAAATAGTTTGTGTTTTATTCAAAATCAACATCGGCCCTTGAAAATTTAAACACCCTTTAGAAGCATGAGGTGGGCCAACAATATATTAATATTGTTTTAAACCCCTTTATTTTTTAGTTTAATTTAGTCAAAATATGAAATAATATGTATTGTATTTAAATTTTTGTCCCGCGTGATTTCATGTTTTTAGTGAATTTACCATTATCTACGCGACTATGAATGTTTTTTTGGATTGCATTGTTGATTGATTATCTACTTTAAATAAAATACATTCTTACATTTACTCTAAAATACTTAGTTTTAATAAAAAGTGAAATTTTATAAGTGTGTTTAAACTTTTGTCTATGACTGTGTATACCTATAGCACCCTACGTACGAGAGGGGTATAATGAAGTTGGCATCTCGTTGGCAAAAAGTTTACAAACAAAACGACGCATTATTGACTTAAATCGGACAAATGTGCACAAAGTTATCATAAAAAATCAATAAACAACCGAACGAATTGATTACTTGACCTAATATATATTCCATTATTACATACATATTTAATGTTTTGTATCTTGTGTATTGATTTTTTAAGTATTTATTTCTGAACTATTCTAACATTTGCTTCTTTTTTCCTTAAATTTTTCTTTTTTCTTTTATTTATTATTTTTTTTGTTTTTATTTTTCATAAAATTTCTATTTATTTGTTTCTTAATATTTTTTATATATTTTATAGTTATTAATTATTTGCTATTATTTTTTATTTATTTATCTCTTAAGTTATCGTTATTTTTTTTACTTTAGTTCTTATCAAAATTTTTTTGCAATTTAATATTTTTTTAATATTTATTTTTGATATATATTTGTGTGTTTGTGTTAATTTATTTTTAATTTTTTAAATATTATTTGTATTAGTAACTTATATTATTTATATATGTATATATATATATGCACACATATCACATATGTTTTTATTATTTTTATGTTTTGTTTAACTATTCATTAATTTCCTTCGTAAAATTTTAATCTTAAATTTACTTATTTTTAATTATTAAAGTATTTTTTAAAAATATATATTTTTATTGCTTATTTATTAATTTTTTAATTTAAAAATCTATTTACTTTTTTATATTCTGATTTATTTATCTTTTGTTTATAATTGTTAATCTATTTTATTTAATTTTTTCAGACGAAATTTTTATTAATCTTTATTGGTTTTTTCATTTATTCATATCTAGTATTTTTTTTTTGATATTGTTTTGTGTATTTGTATTTATATATTTTTATATTGTTTTGAATATTATTTATTTTAATCTTATATAGGTATAAGAATCTTATGTCCGCATGGAAAAATCCAGTAATTTCCAAAAATCTCCAAAAGTTACCAACCGAATGATTTGAAATTTCGTCTTATTATTCCTATGATTCCTTAGATGATTCCTTATTCAAAAACAGTTTATTTATGGCTGGATTTACTTGAAATTTGGTACAAAGGTGGTTTTTGCTTTGCTTAAAAGACTACGCTTCTCTCCGGGAAGTGGACCAGGGACTGACCTATTCGAAAAACTCTTATGTATAGTTCGATTTACTTGAAATTCGGTACATACACGTATTTAGGTGTCTTTTTGGTTAAATTAACAGGAAGATTTCACTTCTCTCTGGGAAGTGGACCAGGAACCGACCTATTAAAAAACGTCGAACTACTGAACCGGTTACTCGCGTATTCAAATAGTCGGACTATTCCTCTCTTCGGGAAGTGGACCAATGTTAATGGTTAAACCAAAAATGTTGTATTCTCACAAGTATTGAGTGAATAAAGTTATGATAAAAAGATATCCAATGCTTAATTTTTCATACTTTCAATGAGTATGTGCGACAGCGAGGCGTTGCATGGTACAGCTAGTTATTTATTTTAATAGAAACGTATTTATTCAAAATATGCATATAAAGTGATTATCTAAAGTATTGGCACAGCAAGCTAGTTAAACTTTTACATCGTTTTTTGACATATTGTAAAAAGAAACTTTATTTATGATAAAAAAAATAAAAAAAAGATATACAGAGGGCCAAATTTTCAAATATTTTCACTGCAGTTCATTTTATTATCTTTTACGTTTAGTAAATACTAATTATAAATGAAAAATAAGTGCTTATATTCACTAAGCAAAAGTAAAAGTAAAAAAAAGAAATATTTATATTTTATTATCTACGGGATTTAAGAAATTATCAACCTGAAAAATAGCAATATATTAAATTAATTGAAATAAAAAAAAAACAAAAAATATTTTATATAACGGAAAAAATAAATAATATAACTAAAAAAAACCGAAATAAACTACCCTAAAACCAAATAAAATAAAATAACATAAAAGAATACAAAATAAGTTAAATTATAATAAAATAAAATTACAAAAAATAATATAAATTAAGTAGCAAAATAAATAAACTCAGATAAAATAAATTAAAACAAATTAAAATAAAATAAAAAAATAAAAATAAAATAAAATAATATAAACAAAATCAAAATAAACTAATTAAAAGAAAATGAAATAAATTAACATGAGATAAAATAACATAAACTAAAAGAAAATAAAATATGTATAACATTAAAATAAATAACATACCATAAAATAGTATAAAATAAAAAAGTAATAAAATATATAACATCAGATAAAATAAAATAAAAAAAGCAAACTTAAATAAGCAAATTGTAAATAAAATAAAACAAAATAAAATAACATTAAATAAAATAATATCAAATCAAACAATTGAAATAAACTTAAAAAAATAAAAATAAAATATAATAATGAGATACGGTAACTTAAAACAAAAATATATTGTCAAAATTATAAAATAAAATAAAAAAAATTAAAATAAAATAATATAGTATATATATAATAATAAAATAAAAAAAATAAATAAAATAAAACAAAATAAAGTAAATGAGTTAAGGCGAAATAAAATGAAATAAAAGACCTTTACTTTTCAATCCCGCAAGTTTCCCTTCTTCAAATTCCGACAGCTTCTTTCCTCTAGGCATTTGAAATTATTTTTTTTTATTTTAACTTAAATAATTTGAATAAAAACTTAACGGTCTTATAATTCTGATGAACGCGTTTAAAACGTTTTCTTTTTTACTGTTTAAAGTTTTACAGTTAGGTCTCAAAATTTGATTTGACAGTTATCTAGTTGCTAATGCTCAATATACTTAGAAAGAAATGTCTTTAAAATATTCACTGCTTACCAGTAACTGCCAATTTTTGGTCGGTCCTCTAATATTGCAACAGAGTGTATATATGATTTTGTAAACAATAGTTGCTTCCAGGAATAATTTAATGAAAAGAAAATAGAGCCCGCAAAGTTAGGTAATATTTTTTTGTGGTATTTGCAAAAATATGGGTAAGTACGACATTAGTATGCAATAAAACGGCTATTATTTTAAACAAAAGAATTGCACATAAACAAACATATATATGTCATCTACATGCGTAAGCCCACAAGTACCTGCTACCTAAAAAATTCCGGATATGACCTTCGCAGGATTCTTTAAAAGGCGTAGACTCCTTGCGTGGCAGCGTCTTTAACCGGAGAGCGTGAGCGCAAAACAGACGACGCGTCCGATCTTAAGTAAATAAAAATATAAATTTCAATTTGAATTTGAGTTTTTTAACAATCGAATTTATTGCGAAAAATGTCTCACAAACCAGTTCTGCAGTATTCCGATGAGGATCTCTTTGAACCCATTAATGTAGAAAATGGTAGTTTGAGCTACTTGATGCTGCTACACCGCCAGAACCTGCAACGATCTCAAGGTGATCGTTTCATACGATGTTTGGACAAAGCCTGGACAAAGTTCGGCATCACACGCAGATTAATTTTGGGTACAAAAGACCAAAAAATATCTGTTGAGGATGCAACAATATTGAAGCGCAAATATGAGTACAATTGCATTTTGATAAAGAAAATCGAACATATGGAAGCATTCAAACGCTTGAGTGCTGCACAGAAAAAGGAAGTCTTGGATATGCGACGCCAGCAAAAGTTGGCTGCTGAAATTACGGAATCAAACATTCAGCAACTGGAACAGACGTTTACGGCCATTGAAATTTAATATTTCTTTACGTGATGTGAAACTTAAGGCGCAAATAAATTATTGTAATGGAAAACGAGTATAAATAAATGGTGGTGAGGCCATCAAAGCAAAACTACAAATGATTTTTCATGTATACTGTATACAATACTTAAAATTTAGGGAAGAGTAGGGAATGTGGATTTATGGTTTTTTTTATGGTACTGCTTTTTAAAAGCGATATTCATATATACACATATGTGTACATTTATACCGATATCACCAAAATGGCAATATGAGTTAATTTAGCCATGGCCGTCCGTCCATCTACTTTGATAGAGTAACCTAGTCCCTCAGATTTTGAGATATTTCAACCAAAATAGGTACTCAGATGCATTTTCACATTCAAATGAAAATTTGGTATATCCACCATATCGACAAATCATCCATTTAATTTTTTACTTTACATTAGTAGCTACAAATTTGCATTTTCACCGAATTTGCAGGATTCATCACCGAATCAATTTTTATTTTATTTTTGATAATTTTATTTTTTTCTTTTATTTTATTTTATTATTTTATTTTGTTCTTTTTTATTTTCTTCCATTGTCTTTTAAATTTAAATTTTATTTAACTTTATATCAATTCAATTTGTTTTATATCATTTAACTTAATTATATTTAATTTATTTCTTTTGTTTTTTACTTTGATTTACTTTTTATTTGCTAATTTTATTTTATTTATTTATTTTTTTTCATTTATTTTATTTTAATTTAAATTACTTTATTTTATTTTGCTTAATTTTACTTTGTTTTATTTTATTTTATGATATTTATTTTTTTTTCTTATTATATTATTATATTTTATTTTAATGTAGATTAATTTAGTTTAATTTTATCTTATTTTGTTTTTATTATTATTTTATTTTATTTTATTTCATTTTATTTTATTTTATTTTATTTTATTTTATTTTATTTTATTTTATTTTATTTTATTTTATTTTATTTTATTTTATTTTATTTTATTTTATTTTATTTTATTTTATTTTATTTTATTTTATTTTATTTTATTTTATTTTATTTTATTTTATTTTATTTTATTTTATTTTATTTTATTTTATTTTATTTTATTTTATTTTATTTTATTTTATTTTATTTAATTTTATTTTACTTTATTATTTTATTTTTTGTTACTTTATTTTCTTCTATTTTCCTTTACATTTTCATTATGTTTTGTTTTATTTTATTTTATTTTATTTTATTTTATTTTATTTTATTTTAATTCATTTTATTTTATTTTATTTAATTTTATTTTATTTCATTTTATTTTATTTTATTTTAATTCACTTTATTTTATTTTATTTTATTTTTTTTTAATTTATTTTATTTCATTATTTTATTTATAAAATTTCTTTCAAATATTAATTTTATTTCACTTTATATAATTTCAGTTTTATTTACATTATTTAGTTTTTTCCTTTATTTTTATATCTTTAAAATTTTATTTTTTATGTTTTATTTTATTTTACTCTATTTTATTTTACTTTATTACTTTATTTTGTGTTACTTTATTTTCTTCTATTTTCCTTTATATATTTATTATGTTTTGTTTTATTTTATTTTGTTTTGCTTAATTTAATTTACATAACATTTTTTATGCTATTTATTTTTTTTTAATTTTCTTCTCTTAATTTTTACTTAATTATAATATATATTATTTTGTTTGTTTTGATTAATTTTTTTTGTTTTTCTTTATTTTGATTTTTTCTCAATTTTGTGTTTGTTGTTTTAATTTAATTTATATAATTTTAAATTATTGTCTTCTATTTTTCTTCATATTTCTAAAGTATTTTGTTTTATTTTATTATATTTTTTATCTTATTTTATTTGGTTTCATTTTAGTTTATTTTATTTTTTTATTTGTTTTTTTTTATTTTATTTGATGTTAATTTATATAGTATTATTTTATTTTTTAATGTTATTTTAATTTATTCTATTATATATTATTTTATTTTTTTTTAGTTATTTTTAATTTAAGTTTAGTTAATTTTATTTTATATGTATGCATTAAATCGTGGGGTTTTCAAAGAGAGGGCTCTACTAGTATTATTTCGCGTCGTGTTCATCTGTGGCTATATTCATTTCAAAGGTACTGTCATTTCGCAGCGTTTTCTGTAGATGTTTGAAAATGTCGAAATTTGTACCATTTAAAGTGTTTTTGCGGAGAGTTCTTCTTCATTACTTCATGAAGAAAAGTGCTATCGAAATCCATAGTATTTTACTGAACGTTTATGATGACCATGCTTTAGCCGAACGAACGTGCCAAAAGTGGTTTGCACGGTTTAAAAGTGGCAATTTCGACTTAGACGACGGGCAGGCAAAAAAATTTCAAGACGAAGAATTCGAGACATTGCTCAACGCAGATGCATGCCAGACGCAAGAAGAACTTGGAGTTGATCAAGACAATTTTTTCACAATTAAGTCTTAATTTTCGAAAAAAAAACCCCACGAATTAATGCACACACCCATTAAATAAATAATTTTGTATTTTTTTTATTTGTTATTTAGTTTTCTTCTGTTTATTTATTTATTAATTTCGGTTTTTTTGGTTTTAATTCTTTTGCCCCGATTTTAACCCGTGTAAATGCGTTTAACACACCCTAATATTATGTACTGTCTAACGTCATTAAAAATACCTGCTCGAATACTATGTTTTATATTTAGACTAAGGTGATATTGATAAAATTTAATAATAAAAATATCCATTTTTTATTTTGATTGCTTTCTAATCATTTATTTTTACTTTTTCTTTACTACAGTAATTTGTTTGTGCCTTAAATTACGCTTAAGATCACAAAAAGTTTGCTTATTAAGTTTCAATAGTCGTCAACTGCTGCATCTCTTTCTAATTATTCGTTTCTACTTCACCAACAGCCATTTGTTCGCTTTCCTCCTCCTTTTGACGATTCTCCTCTTGTTTTACCAAAATTTGATTTCGCTGCATTTCCAAGACCTCAATTTTCTGTGCGGGACTCATGCGTTTGAATGTCTCCATATGTTCGATTTTTGCTTTCAAAATGCAGTTCAATTTATACTGGCGCTTCATTATTGTTGCATCTTCAACAGTTATTCTTTTATTTTCTGTGCCCAAAATTAATCTGCGTGTGACGCCGAACTTTGTCCAGGCTTTGTCCAAAAAGCGTGAGAAACGATCCCCACGTGACTGCTGTAGATTCTCGCGATGTCGCAGCATCAAGTAGCTCAAACTGCTATTTTTAACATCCATTGGCCGCTTGAGTTCCTCAAAGTTATACTGTAGAACTCGGTTGTCAGACATTTTTTTCTATAAATATTTGGAATTTAAAAATGTGTATAATTTTTGAAACTTGAGGTTGTCCGCGTAGTCTGTTTTGTGTTTGCGTTCTATCGCTAATGCTGTGGTTAAGGGTTTTCGTGATTTTTATAGTCACCCGGGAAGGTCATTTCCTTAGTTCTTGAAGAAAGCAGGTACGGGCTAACCGGTATTTAATGTATGTATGTATGTATATATGTATGTCTCTTTTCTATTGAACGAAGTAAAGGGTTACTAATTACTGCTCGGCCTACCACTACTTAAATTTATTGCTTAGGACAATACAGCGTAATTGTTGTTATGTAAAATGTAATTCGCCGTGAAAAAATATTATTTGCTTGAGCATTGTTAGTATTCATTGGTTTTCTTTGAAAATAATAGAAATCTAACCCTTTTTTTAGACAAAATTATGCGGTTAATTAAAGTATGAAAATACGACAAATTCGCAAACACTCGGTCATCGGACTACAGTTTTGCCATTTTATTATTCAATACAGGAATGCATTTTTGAATAGGTGTACAAGTTGCTGAATTCAAACAAACGCAGATACTTACCAAATCACTAGCGAATAGTGAAGCGAGGAAAAGAGAACTAAAACCAAATTTTTGAAACTACTTATAGTATAATATATTTTTCAACAATTTATTTATTTTTATTTTTTTAAATTGTTTTGTTTATTTATTTTTTGTTCATATATCTATTTATTTAATACTACTTTTTCTTGTTAGTTACCAAACGAACAGCATATAAGATTTATATAAAATATAGCTTAAAACATAAATCTTTTAAGTTGTATTTTATGCCTGTAGAATGAAAGAGCTGTAGTCCGATGACCGAATTTTTGTGAATTTGCCGTATTTTAATATTTTGAATAAAACCGCCTTCTTTCAAAAGTATGCCTAATGTTATCTTAAAAAGGGTTAGGTTTTTGTTATTTTCTAAGAAAAACAATGAATACTACAATGTTGACGAAAAAAGATAATATTTCTTTACCACGAATCACATTTTATTACCGAAATGGTGGCCATAACGACAATTACGCTGTATTGTCCAAAGCAACAAATTTAAGTAGTGGTAGGCCGAGCGGTAATTAGTAACCCTTTACTTCGTTCAATAGAAAAACGGAAATACATATATACATACATACATACATTCATACATACATTAAATATTAACTAGCCCGTACCTGCTATCTTCACGAACACAGGAAATGGCCTTCGCGGGTGACTATAAAAATCACGAAAACAGACTTAACCACAGCATTAGCGACAGAACGCAAACGCAAAACATACTACGCTGGCAATCTCTAGTTTCTACATTTTTAAATTCCAAATATTTATAGAAAAAAATGTCTGACAACCGAGTTCTACAGCACAACTTTGAGGAGCTTAAGCGGCCAATGGATGTTCAAAATAGTAGTTTGAGCTACTTGATGCTGCGACATCGCGAGAATCTGCAGCAGTCACGTGGAGATCGTTTCTCACGCTTTTTAGACAAAGCCTGGACAAAGTTCGGCGTCACACGCAGACTAATTTTGGGCACAGAAATTAAAAAAATATCTGTTGAAGATGCAACAATAATGAAGCGTCAATATAAATTGAACTGCATTTTGAAAGCAAAAATCGAACATATGGAGACATTCAAACGCATGAGTCCCGCACAGAAAATGGAGGTCTTGGAAATGCAGCGGAATCAAATATTGGCAAAACAAGAGGAGGATCGTCAAAAGAAGGAGGAAAGCGAACAAGTGGCTGTTGGTGCAGTAGATACGAACAATCAGCCACGGATGCAGCAGTTGACGACTATTGAAACATAATAAGCAACTTTTTTGTGGTTTTAAACATAATTCAAATCTTAATCAAATTACTGTAGTAAAGAAAAAGTAAATATAAATGATTGCGAAGCAATCAAAATAAAAAATGGATATTTTTATTATTAAATTTTATCAAGATCACCTTAGTCTAAATATAAAACATACGTGTAGTATTTGAGCAGGAATTTTTAATGACAATAGACAGTATTGGGGTGTGGCAAACGCATTTATATATGTTAAAATCAGGGCTGCATCGTAACGATAAATTTAATATTAATCGATAAATCTCTATCCTGTCAACTGAATCATTTGGAAACATTAACGTAAAATCAGTTATTGAAATAAAACACGTCGATGAATATACCAAGTTTCCCTTGTAATACCTAACATGTAAAAACTTCGTTTTTTTTTCAAGAAAATTATCACTTTTGAACCGTTCAAGGTAAAGTTTTCTTCCTTCTTGGTTTTTTGTAGAGGAAAATTTTTTTAAAAAATTCAATTTCTCAATGATTTTATTGAATTCAATAATTCGCACGGTCCAGTTAATTTGAATAGAAGAAGTACTGTTCTATAAAAAGAGAGGCAAAAAATTGCAGAAGCAGATAGTGTTTACATTCAAAATTTTACGCGTATAATTTTTTGCTCCTAAGTTTAATACAATTGCCGATAAATTTATAACGTTTATACCTCAGTTATATAAGTAAAATTTTGAATTATTCTCATTATATTCATTTTTTAGCACAGTTATACCTATACTATTTTTACTTTATGGAGCATCTTTTGCATTTAAAGTTCATTCCTGGTCAAATTTAAAATTCATTACATTTACGCCCGATCTGCTGAGATAACAAAAGCAAAAACTCAAATTAGCCAGCGCCCAAAGTTGTGAAAGGACTTGCACTCCTCGCGTAGAAAGTATCTCTATCTCTAACTCTATCCATGTCCCTATCTCCATCTCTATTTCTGTCTCTATCCATATCTCCATATTCTTCTATATCTCTATCTCCCTCTTTATATTTATTTGCGACCACGACCACAGATAAATAACTAAGCGTTAAATTCTCAGTATTGTTTTAATAGCCTAGCTTGTTTTGCGTTGCCTGGAATGAAATGTCATATCCTACTTTAAAGATACCAGGAAGCTTCATTTATGTGCATATGTATGTTTGTGCGCAGTACTACCTAATTTTATTTATACCAATGACGTACTTACCAAAATTTCTATAAAATACCACAATAATTAGTTAATGGAGGCAATTAATATTAAAAAAAAAAAAAATTAAATTTGTTTGAAATAAAATCGTTAGTTAAGAACTAAATGTGCCTAACTTTTAATATTTTTTTAAATTAATTTCAAACGACTCATGGAAATTGGAGCAACTTCTCAAGCGACAATTCAAACAATATTTCAGTTCATTTTATCTAATTTCTTTTATTTAATTTCTTCTTTCTTTTTATTGCATTTTATTTCTTTAGTTATGATATTTAATCTTATTTTACTTTATATCATTTTAATTAATTTTACTTTACTTCCTTCTATTTAATTTAATTTAATTTAATTTTTTTTATTTTATTTTTCTTTATTTTATTTTATTTTTTTTAATTATTTTATTTTATTTAATTTCATTTTATTTTATTTTATTTTATTTTATTTTATTTTATTTTATTTTATTTTATTTTATTTTATTTTATTTTATTTTATTTTATTTTATTTTATTTTATTTTATTTTATTTTATTTTATTTTATTTTATTTTATTTTATTTTATTTTATTTTATTTTATTTTACTTTAATTTATTTTATTTTATTTTATTTTATTTTATATTGTTTTTTTTTTATTTTATTTTATTTGGTTTACTTATTTTAGTTATTTTATTTCATTTTATATTATTTTACTTTATTATATATTATTTATTTAATTTTATTTTATTTTAATTTAATAAATTAATTTTATTTTATTTTATTTTATTTAATTTATTTTATTCTATTTTAATTAATTTGATTTTATTTTATTTTACCTATTTTATTTTATTTATTTTAATTTATTTTAGTTTATTTTATTTTATTTTATTTTATTTTATTTTATTTTATTTTATTTTATTTTATTTTATTTTATTTACTTTAATTTGTTTTATTTTATTTTATTTTATTTTATTTTATTTTATTTTATTTTATTTTATTTTATTTTATATTATTTTATTTTATTTTATTTTATTTCATTTTATTTTATTTTATTTTATTTTATATTATGTCATTTTATTTTATATTATTTCATTTTGTTTTTTTTTTATTTCTTTCTTTAATTTTTAGTTGTTTGTAATATAATATATTTTTCAACAATTTATTTGTTTTGAATTGAAATATATTTAAATTGTTTCATTTATTTATTTTCTATTCATTAAGCTCTTTATTTACTTCTTCTTTTTCATGTTTGGTCCCAAGCGAATAGCTTATAAGATTTATGTTTTACGCTATATTTTATATAAATAAATTTAATAATTGTTTGTATATAAATTTTCAAATATCATTCATTTCTTCAAGACGCACCACACAAAGTGTAGGAAGAGGCTGACCTTAAATCGCATATATAATATATTAGGTCAAGATGGACACCAGCAAAGAGAAAATTCGCTATATTTTACAATTTTTCTTCGATCAAGGCGAGAAAGCAGCCAAAGCGGCTGAAAAAAATACTGTAAGCGAACGTGTAGCACAAAAGTGGTTTGCTAGGTTCCGTTCTGGTAATTTCGATGTCAAAGATGCACCATGCGTCGGGAGGCCTGTCGTCGAAAATTGCGATAAAATCATGGATATAGTGGAAACAGACCGTCACGTGAGCACTTATTTATTTGCTGAGGAACTAAAGATAAGCCAGAAAACCGTTTGGAACCATTTGCATAACCTTGGATTCAAAAAAAAATTCGATGTGTGGTTGCCACACGAAATAACGCAAAAAAACAAAATCGACCCATTTCTAAAGCGTTTGGTGACTGGAGATGAAAAGTGGATCACTTACGACAACGTCAAGCGAAATCGATAGTGGTCGAAATGCGGTGAGCCGGCGGAAATGGTTACCAAGCCATGATTGACGGTCAGGAAGCTCCAGGAGCTCTGTGCTATAGGATGGTGCTTCATAGCCATACAAAGATTTTAGTTCATCGATGCACTCTTGTCGTGATAATCCACGTCGAAAGTTGTGAAAAATGATCACACGAAAATGTTCACGAGTTAATTCCATTTTTTGGCCGAGATGAATTTTTTAATTCCCTGTAAATAAAACAATTTACGATTAAATGACAAAACGTGCAAAATATTGTTCGAAAGTAAAAACCCACAAATCTGTTGGAAATAGTCCAAGATAGATCCAAGGAAGCTATTCTGGTGAGATGTTAGTTTTATCACCAAGAAAGTGACGAAAAATCCTAAAATAAGTGCTTCAAAGATAGCCGACAACATCGCTAAAATTTTAGGCAAAAATGTACACTCAAAAACTATAGCAAAAACTTTACGGGAAGATAGCTATCGAAGCAGAGTTCCACGTAATAAGCCTCTAATATCTGAGAAAAATAAGCAACTTCGTCTTGAATTTGCTATTTATTTGCAGGTATGAATGAAATCTTTAGGAGAAGACGCCTGTTTACGAGCGAATTGAAATTTAACGTGTACAGAAGCGTTGGCCGCGTAAAAAATTGGCATAAAGCAATAACAGCTTATCAAACCTAACATTTAATACAAACCGTTAAGCACAGTGAGGGTAGCGTCAAGGTTTGGGGAGCAATTTGAGCAAGTGGCGTAGGACATTTAACGTTTATCGGTGGAATAATGAACAAATATGTTTACAAAAGGATTTTGGATCAACATAGGCAGTCTTCGGTGGATTCCTTGAGTCTCGGAAGTTCGTAGATATTTCAACAAGACAACGAACCTAACCAGACAGCGGGGTTGGGGAAGGAATGACTATAGTATCATGCTCCTCACCAGCTTTATACTCCGCTGCAATCATCCGACTTGAACCCCATTGGGCATATTTGGGGCTTATTAGCACGAAAAATTGATATGGCCACTTCAACCAGCAAATAAGCCTTCGAGGAACCACTGAAAAAGGCATAGTCTGAAATTGCGAAATCGAAAATAGAAAATTTGGTTCTATCTACCCCACGTCGTCTAAAGGCAGTTATAGAAGCATGAGGTGGGCCAACAATATATTAATATTGTTTTAAACCCCTTTATTTTTAGTTTAATTTAGTCAAAATATGAAATAATATGTATTGTATTTAAATTTTTGTCCCGCGTGATTTCATGTTTTTAGTGAATTTACCATTATCTACGCGACTATGAATGTTTTTTTGGATTGCATTGTTGATTGATTATCTACTTTAAATAAAATACATTCTTACATTTACTCTAAAATACTTAGTTTTAATAAAAAGTGAAATTTTATAAGTGTGTTTAAACTTTTGTCTTTGACTGTGTATACCTATAGCACCCTACGTACGAGAGGGGTATAATGAAGTTGGCATCTCGTTGGCAAAAAGTTTACAAACAAAACGACGCATTATTGACTTAAATCGGACAAATGTGCACAAAGTTATCATAATTTGAAAAATCAATAAACAACCGAACGAATTGATTACTTGACCTAATACATATTCCATTATTACATACATATTTAATGTTTTATATCTTGTGTATTGATTTTTTAAGTATTTATTTCTGAACTATTCTAACATTTGTTTCTTTTTTTCTTAAATTTTTCTTTTTTCTTTTATTTATTAATTTTTGGTTTTTATTTTTCATAAAATTTCTATTTATTTGTTTCTTAATATTTTTTATATATTTTATAGTTATTAATTATTTGCTATTATTATTCATTTATTTATCTCTTAAGTTCTCGTTATTTTTTTTACTTTAGTTCTTATCAACATTTTTTTGCATTTTAATATATTTTAATTTTTATATTTGATATATATTTGTGTGTTTGTGTTAATTTCTTTTTAATTATTTAAATATTTTTTGTCTTAGTAACTTATTTTGTTTATGTATATATATATATATATATATATATGTACACATATCACATATATTTTTTATTATTTTTATGTTTTGTTTAACTATTCATTAATTTCTTTAATAAAATTTTAATCTTAAATTTACTTATTTTCAATTATTAAAGTATTTTTTAAAAATATACATTTTTATTGCTTATTTATTAATTTTTTACTATAAAAATCTATTTACTTTTTTTTATATTCTGATTTATTTATCTTTTGTTTATAATTGTTATTCTATTTTTTTTTAAATTTTGTCACAAGAAATTTTTATTAATCTTTATTGGTTTTTTCATTTATTCATATCTAGTATTTTTTTTTTGATATTGTTTTGTGTATTTGCATTTATATATTTTTATATTGTTTTGAATATTATTTATTTTAATCTTATATAGGTATAAGAATCTTATGTCCGCATGGAAAAATCCAGTAATTTCCAAAAATCTCCAAAAGTTACCAACCGAATGATTTGAAATTTCGTCTTATTATTCCTATGATTCCTTAGATGATTCCTTATTCAAAAACAGTTTATTTATGGCTGGATTTACTTGAAATTTGGTACAAAGGTGGTTTTTGCTTTGCTTAAAAGACTACGCTTCTCTCCGGGAAGTGGAACAGGGACTGACCTATTCGAAAAACTCTTATGTATAGTTCGATTTACTTGAAATTCGGTACATACACGTATTTAGGTGTCTTTTTGGTTAAATTAACAGGAAGATTTCACTTCTCTCTGGGAAGTGGACCAGGAACCGACCTATTAAAAAAAGTCGAACTACTCTGCTCTCCGGGAGGTGAACCGGTTACTCGCGTATTCAAATAGTCGGACTATTCCTCTCTTCGGGAAGTGGACCAATGTTAATGGTTAAACCAAAAATGTTGTATTCTCACAAGTATTGAGTGAATAAAGTTATGATAAAAAGATATCCAAAAAAAAAATTAAAATAAAATAATATAGTATATATATAATAATAAAATAAAAAAATAAATAAAATAAAACAAAATAAAGTAAATGAGTTAAGGCGAAATAAAATGAAATAAAAGACCTTTACTTCTCAATCCCGCAAGTTTCCCTACTTCAAATTCCGACAGCTTCTTTCCTCTAGGCATTTGAAATAATTTTTTTCTATTTTAACTTAAATAATTTGAATAAAAACTTAACGGTCTTATAATTCTGATGAACGCGTTTAAAACGTTTTCTTTTTTACTATTTAAAGTTTTACAGTTAGGTCTCAAAATTTGATTTGACAGTTATCGAGTTGCTAATGCTCAATATACTTAGAAAGAAATGTCTTTAAAATATTCACTGCTTACCAGTAACTGCCAATTTTTGGTCGGTCCTCTAATATTGCAACAGAGTGTATATATAATTTTGTAAACAATAGTTGCTTCCAGGAATAATTTAATGAAAAGAAAATAGAGCCCGCAAAGTTAGGTAATATTTTTTTGTGGTATTTGCAAAAATATGGGTAAGTACGACATTAGTATGCAATAAAACGGCTATTATTTTAAACAAAAGAATTGCACACAAACAATCATATGTACGTCATCTATACGCGTAAGCCCACAAGTACCTGCTACCTAAAAAATTCCGGATATGACCTTCACAGGATTCTTTAAAAGGCGTAGACTCCTTGCGTGGCAGTGTCTTTAGCCGAAGAGCGTGAGCGCAAAACAGACGACGCGTCCAATCTTAAGTAAATAAAAATAAAAATAAAAATATAAATATATAAATTTAAATTTGAGTTTTTAACTACCGAATCTATTGCGAAAAATGTCTCACAAACCAGTTCTGCAGTATTCCGATGAGGATCTCTTTGAACCCATTAATGTAGAAAATGGTAGTTTGAGCTACTTGATGCTGCTACACCGCCAGAACCTGCAACGATCTCAAGGTGATCGTTTCATACGATGTTTGGACAAAGCCTGGACAAAGTTCGGCATCACACGCAGATTAATTTTGGGTACAAAAGACCAAAAAATATCTGTTGAGGATGCAACAATATTGAAGCGCAAATATGAGTACAATTGCATTTTGAAAAAGAAAATCGAACATATGGAAGCATTCAAACGCTTGAGTCCTGCACAGAAAAAGGAAGTCTTGGATATGCGACGCCAGCAAATGTTGGCTGCCGAAATTATGGAAACAAACATTCAGCAATTGGAACAGACGTTTACGGCCATTGAAATTTAATATTTCTTTACGTTATGTGAAACTTAAGGCGCAAATAAATTATTGTATTGGAAAACGAGTATAAATAAATGATGGTGAGGCCATCAAAGCAAAACTACAAATGATTTTTCTTGTATACTTAAAATTTAGGGAAGGGTAGGCAATGTGGATTTATGGTTTTTTTTATGGTACTGCTTTTTAAAAGCGATATTCATATATGCACATATGTGCACAATTATACCGATATCATCAAAATGGCAATATGAGTTAATTTAGCCATGGCCGTCCGTCCATCTACTTTGATAGAGTAACCTAGTCCCTCAGATTTTGAGATATTTCAACCAAAATAGGTACTCAGATGCATTTTCACATTCAAATGAAAATTTGGTATATCCACCATATCGACAAATCATCCATTTAATTTTTTACTTTACATTAGTAGCTACAAATTTGCATTTTCACCGAATTTGCAGGATTCATCACCGAATCAATTTTTATTTTATTTTAGATAATTTTATTTTTTTCTTTTATTTTATTTTATTATTTTATTTTGTTCTTTTTTATTTTCTTCCATTGTCTTTTAAATTTAAATTTTATTTAACTTTATATCAATTCAATTTGTTTTATATCATTTAACTTAATTATATTTAATTTATTTCTTTTGTTTTTTACTTTGATTTACTTTTTATTTGCTAATTTTATTTTATTTATTTATTTTTTTTCATTTATTTTATTTTAATTTAAATTACTTTATTTTATTTTGCTTAATTTTACTTTGTTTTATTTTATTTTATGATATTTATTTTTTTTTTTCTTATTATATTATTATATTTTATTTTAATGTAGATTAATTTAGTTTAATTTTATCTTATTTTGTTTTTATTATTATTTTATTTTATTTTATTTCATTTTATTTTATTTTATTTTATTTTATTTTATTTTATTTTATTTTATTTTATTTTATTTTATTTTATTTTATTTTATTTTATTTTATTTTATTTTATTTTATTTTATTTTATTTTATTTTATTTTATTTTATTTTATTTTATTTTATTTTATTTTATTTTATTTTATTTTATTTTATTTTATTTTATTTTATTTTATTTAATTTTATTTTACTTTATTATTTTATTTTTTGTTACTTTATTTTCTTCTATTTTCCTTTACATTTTCATTATGTTTTGTTTTATTTTATTTTATTTTATTTTATTTTATTTTATTTTATTTTAATTCATTTTATTTTATTTTATTTAATTTTATTTTATTTCATTTTATTTTATTTTATTTTAATTCACTTTATTTTATTATATTTTATTTTTTTTTTAATTTATTTTATTTCATTATTTTATTTATAAAATTTCTTTCAAATATTAATTTTATTTCACTTTATATAATTTCAGTTTTATTTACATTATTTAGTTTTTTCCTTTATTTTTATATCTTTAAAATTTTATTTTTTATGTTTTATTTTATTTTACTCTATTTTATTTTACTTTATTACTTTATTTTGTGTTACTTTATTTTCTTCTATTTTCCTTTATATATTTATTATGTTTTGTTTTATTTTATTTTGTTTTGCTTAATTTAATTTACATAACATTTTTTATGCTATTTATTTTTTTTTAATTTTCTTCTCTTAATTTTTACTTAATTATAATTTATATTATTTTGTTTGTTTTGATTAATTTTTTTTTGTTTTTCTTTATTTTGATTTTTTCTCAATTTTGTGTTTGTTGTTTTAATTTAATTTATATAATTTTAAATTATTGTCTTCTATTTTTCTTCATATTTCTAAAGTATTTTGTTTTATTTTATTATATTTTTTATCTTATTTTATTTGGTTTCATTTTAGTTTATTTTATTTTTTTATTTGTTTTTTTTTTTATTTTATTTGATGTTAATTTATACAGTATTATTTTATTTTTTAATGTTATTTTAATTTATTCTATTATATATTATTTTATTTTTTTTTAGTTATTTTTAATTTAAGTTTAGTTAATTTTATTTTATATGTATGCATTAAATCGTGGGGTTTTCAAAGAGAGGGCTCTACTAGTATTATTTCGCGTCGTGTTCATCTGTGGCTATATTCATTTCAAAGGTACTGTCATTTCGCAGCGTTTTCTGTAGATGTTTGAAAATGTCGAAATTTGTACCATTTAAAGTGTTTTTGCGGAGAGTTCTTCTTCATTACTTCATGAAGAAAAGTGCTATCGAAATCCATAGTATTTTACTGAACGTTTATGATGACCATGCTTTAGCCGAACGAACGTGCCAAAAGTGGTTTGCACGGTTTAAAAGTGGCAATTTCGACTTAGACGACGGGCAGGCAAAAAAATTTCAAGACGAAGAATTCGAGACATTGCTCAACGCAGATGCATGCCAGACGCAAGAAGAACTTGGAGTTGATCAAGACAATTTTTTCACAATTAAGTCTTAATTTTCGAAAAAAAAACCCCACGAATTAATGCACACACCCATTAAATAAATAATTTTGTATTTTTTTATTTGTTATTTAGTTTTCTTCTGTTTATTTATTTATTAATTTCGGTTTTTTTGGTTTTAATTCTTTTGCCCCGATTTTAACCCGTGTAAATGCGTTTAACACACCCTAATATTATGTACTGTCTAACGTCATTAAAAATACCTGCTCGAATACTATGTTTTATATTTAGACTAAGGTGATATTGATAAAATTTAATAATAAAAATATCCATTTTTTATTTTGATTGCTTTCTAATCATTTATTTTTACTTTTTCTTTACTACAGTAATTTGTTTGTGCCTTAAATTACGCTTAAGATCACAAAAAGTTTGCTTATTAAGTTTCAATAGTCGTCAACTGCTGCATCTCTTTCTAATTATTCGTTTCTACTTCACCAACAGCCATTTGTTCGCTTTCCTCCTCCTTTTGACGATTCTCCTCTTGTTTTACCAAAATTTGATTTCGCAATGAATACTACAATGTTGACGAAAAAAGATAATATTTCTTTACCACGAATTACATTTTATTACCGAAATGGTGGCCATAACGACAATTACGCTGTATTGTCCAAAGCAACAAATTTAAGTAGTGGTAGGCCGAGCGGTAATTAGTAACCCTTTACTTCGTTCAATAGAAAAACGGAAATACATATATACATACATACATACATTCATACATACATTAAATATTAACTAGCCCGTACCTGCTATCTTCAAGAACTAAGGAAATGACCTTCCCGGGTGACTATAAAAATCACGAAAACCCTTAACCACAGCATTAGCGATAGAACGCAAACACAAAACAGACTACGCGGACAAACTCAAGTTTCAAAAATTATACACATTTTTAAATTCCAAATATTTATAGAAAAAAATGTCTGACAACCGAGTTCTACAGTATAACTTTGAGGAACTCAAGCGGCCAATGGATGTTAAAAATAGCAGTTTGAGCTACTTGATGCTGCGACATCGCGAGAATCTACAGCAGTCACGTGGGGATCGTTTCTCACGCTTTTTGGACAAAGCCTGGAAAGTTCGGCGTCACACGCAGATTAATTTTGGGCACAGAAAATAAAAGAATAACTGTTGAAGATGCAACAATAATGAAGCGCCAGTATAAATTGAACTGCATTTTGAAAGCAAAAATCGAACATATGGAGACATTCAAACGCATGAGTCCCGCACAGAAAATTGAGGTCTTGGAAATGCAGCGAAATCAAATTTTGGTAAAACAAGAGGAGAATCGTCAAAAGGAGGAGGAAAGCGAACAAATGGCTGTTGGTGAAGTAGAAACGAATAATTAGAAAGAGATGCAGCAGTTGACGACTATTGAAACTTAATAAGCAAACTTTTTGTGATCTTAAGCGTAATTTAAGGCACAAACAAATTACTGTAGTAAAGAAAAAGTAAAAATAAATGATTAGAAAGCAATCAAAATAAAAAATGGATATTTTTATTATTAAATTTTATCAATATCACCTTAGTCTAACTATAAAACATAGCATTTGAGCAGGTGTTTTTAATGACATTAGACAGTAGATTATATTAGAGTGTGTTAAAAGCATTTACATGGGTTCAAATCAGAAAAAAACTAAATAACAAATAAAAAAATACAAAATTATTTATTTAATGGGTGTATGCATTAATTCGTGGTTTTTTTTTTCGAAAATTAATACTTTATTGTGAAAAAATGGTCTTGATCAACTCCTAATACTTTTTCAAGTTCTTCTTGGGTCTGGCATGCATCTGCGTAGAGCAATGTCTCCAATTCTTCGCCTTGGAATTTTTTGGCCTGCCCGTCGTCTAAGTCGAATTTGCCACTTTTAAACCGTGCAAACCCCTTTTGGCACGTTCGTTCGGATAAAGCAAGGTCACCATAAACGTCCAGTAAAATACTATGGCTTTCGGTAGCACTTTTCTTCATGTCAAAGTAATGAAGAAGAACCCCCCGCAAAAACACTTTATTTAGTATAAATTTCGACATTTTTAAATGAATGAAACAAATTGTTGTTCACGCTAAGACAAATGACATCTACTGAAAACGATGCGAAATGAAAGTACCTTTGAAAGCAATATAGCCACAGATAAACACGACGCGAAATAATACTAGTTGAGCCCTCTCGTAGAAAACCGCACGATTTAATGCATACATATAAAACAAAATTAGCTTAAATTAAACTAAAAAAAAAATAAAATAAAATAATATATAATAGAATAAAATAAAATAACATTAAATAAAATAAAATAATATTATATAAATTAATATAAAATAAAAAAAAATAAAATAAACTAAAATGAAACCAAATAAAATAAGATAGAAAATATAAAAATATAAAAAAATAAAACAAAATATTTTTAAAATATAAAGAAAAATAGAAGAAAATAATTTAAAATTACATAAATTAAATTAAAACAACAAACACAAAGTTGAGAAAAAAGTCAAAATAAAGAAAAACAAAAAAGAAAATAAATCAAAATAAAAGAAAATAATATAAATTATAATTAAGTAAAAATAAAGAGAAGAAAATTAAAATAAATAAATAAAATAAAAAAAGTTATGTTAATTAAATGAAGCAAAGCAAAATAAAATAAAACAAAACATAATAAAAATATAAAGGAAATAAGAAAAAAATAAAGTAACACAAAATAAAATAATAAAGTAAAATAAATTAGAGCAAAATAAAATAAAACAAAAAAAATAAAATTTTAAAGATATAAAAATAAAGGAAAAAACTAAATAATGTAAATCAAACTGAAGTTATATAAAGTAAAATAAAATTAATATTTGAAAGAAATTTTATAAATAAAATAAAATAAAATAAAATAAAATAAAATAAAATAAAGTAATATAATAAAAAAAAAATAAAATATCATAAAATAAAATAAAACAAAGTAAAATGAAGCAAAATAAAATAAAAAAAATATAAATTAAAATAAAATAAAATAAAATTAAAAAAAATAAATAAAATAAAACAAACAAATAAAAAATAAATCAAAGTAAAAAACAAAAGAAAATAAATAATACAAAATGAAATAAAATTATATAAAATACAACAAAATAAAATAAATTAAACATAATTAAGTTAAATGATATAAAACAAATTGAAATGATAATTATCTAAAATAAAAAAAAATTGATTCGGTGATAAATCCTGCAAATTCGATGACAATGCTTATTTGTAGCTACTAATGTAAAGTAAAAAATTAAATCGATAATTTGTCGATATGGTGGATATACTAAATTTTCATTTGAATGTGAAAATACATCTGTGTACCAATTTTGGTTGAAATATCTCAAAATCTGAGGGACTAGGTTACTTTATCAAAGTATTATAATAGTATAATAGATGGACGGACGGCCATGGCTTAATTAACTCATATTGCCATTTTGGTGATATCGGTATAATTGTGCACATATGTGCATATATGAATATCGCTTTTAAAAAGCAGTACCATAAAAAAAACCATAAATCCACATTGCCTACCCTTCCCTAAATTTTAAGTATACAAGAAAAATCATTTGTAGTTTTGCTTTGATGGCCTCACCACCATTTATTTATACTCGTTTTCCATTACAATAATTTATTTGCGCCTTAAGTTTCACATCACGTAAAGAAATATTAAATTTCAATGGCCGTAAACGTCTGTTCCAATTGCTGAATGTTTGTTTCCATAATTTCGGCAGCCAACATTTGCTGGCGTCGCATATCCAAGACTTCCTTTTTCTGTGCAGGACTCAAGCGTTTGAATGCTTCCATATGTTCGATTTTCTTTTTCAAAATGCAATTGTACTCATATTTGCGCTTCAATATTGTTGCATCCTCAACAGATATTTTTTGGTCTTTTGTACCCAAAATTAATCTGCGTGTGATGCCGAACTTTGTCCAGGCTTTGTCCAAACATCGTATGAAACGATCACCTTGAGATCGTTGCAGGTTCTGGCGGTGTAGCAGCATCAAGTAGCTCAAACTACCATTTTCTACATTAATGGGTTCAAAGAGATCCTCATCGGAATACTGCAGAACTGGTTTGTGAGACATTTTTCGCAATAGATTCGGTAGTTAAAAACTCAAATTTAAATTTATATATTTATATTTTTATTTTTATTTTTATTTACTTAAGATTGGACGCGTCGTCTGTTTTGCGCTCACGCTCTTCGGCTAAAGACACTGCCACGCAAGGAGTCTACGCCTTTTAAAGAATCCTGTGAAGGTCATATCCGGAATTTTTTAGGTAGCAGGTACTTGTGGGCTTACGCGTATAGATGACGTACATATGATTGTTTGTGTGCAATTCTTTTGTTTAAAATAATAGCCGTTTTATTGCATACTAATGTCGTACTTACCCATATTTTTGCAAATACCACAAAAAAATATTACCTAACTTTGCGGGCTCTATTTTCTTTTCATTAAATTATTCCTGGAAGCAACTATTGTTTACAAAATTATATATACACTCTGTTGCAATATTAGAGGACCGACCAAAAATTGGCAGTTACTGGTAAGCAGTGAATATTTTAAAGACATTTCTTTCTAAGTATATTGAGCATTAGCAACTCGATAACTGTCAAATCAAATTTTGAGACCTAACTGTAAAACTTTAAATAGTAAAAAAGAAAACGTTTTAAACGCGTTCATCAGAATTATAAGACCGTTAAGTTTTTATTCAAATTATTTAAGTTAAAATAGAAAAAAATTATTTCAAATGCCTAGAGGAAAGAAGCTGTCGGAATTTGAAGTAGGGAAACTTGCGGGATTGAGAAGTAAAGGTCTTTTATTTCATTTTATTTCGCCTTAACTCATTTACTTTATTTTGTTTTATTTTATTTATTTTTTTATTTTATTATTATATATATACTATATTATTTTATTTTAATTTTTTTTTTGGATATCTTTTTATCATAACTTTATTCACTCAATACTTGTGAGAATACAACATTTTTGGTTTAACCATTAACATTGGTCCACTTCCCGAAGAGAGGAATAGTCCGACTATTTGAATACGCGAGTAACCGGTTCACCTCCCGGAGAGCAGAGTAGTTCGACTTTTTTTAATAGGTCGGTTCCTGGTCCACTTCCCAGAGAGAAGTGAAATCTTCCTGTTAATTTAACCAAAAAGACACCTAAATACGTGTATGTACCGAATTTCAAGTAAATCGAACTATACATAAGAGTTTTTCGAATAGGTCAGTCCCTGGTCCACTTCCCGGAGAGAAGCGTAGTCTTTTAAGCAAAGCAAAAACCACCTTTGTACCAAATTTCAAGTAAATCCAGCCATAAATAAACTGTTTTTGAATAAGGAATCATCTAAGGAATCATAGGAATAATAAGACGAAATTTCAAATCATTCGGTTGGTAACTTTTGGAGATTTTTGGAAATTACTGGATTTTTCCATGCGGACATAAGATTCTTATACCTATATAAGATTAAAATAAATAATATTCAAAACAATATAAAAATATATAAATACAAATACACAAAACAATATCAAAAAAAATACTAGATATGAATAAATGAAAATAAAGATTAATAAAAATTTCTTGTGAAAAAATTTAAAAAAATAGAATAACAATTATAAACAAAAGATAAATAAATCAGAATATAAAAAAAAGTAAATAGATTTTTATAGTAAAAAATTAATAAATAAGCAATAAAAATATATATTTTTAAAAAATACTTTAATAATTAAAAATAAGTAAATTTAAGATTAAAATTTTATTAAAGAAATTAATAAATAGTTAAACAAAACATAAAAATAATAAAAATATATGTGATATGTGTACATATATATATATATATATATATACATAAACAAAATAAGTTACTAAGACAAAAAATATTTAAAAAATTAAAAAGAAATTAACACAAACACACAAATATATATCAAATATAAAAATTAAAATATATTAAAATGCAAAAAATTGTTGATAAGAACTAAAGTAAAAAAAATAACGAGAACTTAAGAGATAAATAAATGAATAATAATAGCAAATAATAAATAACTATAAAATATATAAAAAATATTAAGAAACAAATAAATAGAAATTTAATGAAAAATAAAAACAAAAAATTAATAAATAAAAGAAAAATTTAAGAAAAGAAGAAACAAAAGTTAGAACAGTTCAGAAATAAATACTTAAAAAATCAATACACAAGATATAAAACATTAAATATGTATGTAATAATGGAATATGTATTAGGTCAAGTAATCGATTCGTTCGGTTGTTTATTGATTTTTCAAATTATGATAACTTTGTGCACATTTGTCCGATTTAAGTCAATAATGCGTCGTTTTGTTTGTAAACTTTTTGCCAACGAGATGCCAACTTCATTATACCCCTCTCGTACGTAGGGTGCTATAGGTATACACAGTCAAAGACAAAAGTTTAAACACACTTATAAAATTTCACTTTTTATTAAAACTAAGTATTTTAGAGTAAATGTAAGAATGTATTTTATTTAAAGTAGATAATCAATCAACAATGCAATCCAAAAAAACATTCATAGTCGCGTAGATAATGGTAAATTCACTAAAAACATGAAATCACGCGGGACAAATATTTAAATACAATACATATTATTTCATATTTTGACTAAATTAAACTAAAAATAAAGGGGTTTAAAACAATATTAATATATTGTTGGCCCACCTCATGCTTCTATAACTGCCTTTAGACGACGTGGGGTAGATAGAACCAAATTTTCTATTTTCGATTTCGCAATTTCAGACTATGCCTTTTTCAGTGGTTCCTCGAAGGCTTATTTGCTGGTTGAAGTGGCCATATCAATTTTTCGTGCTAATAAGCCCCAAATATGCCCAATGGGGTTCAAGTCGGATGATTGCAGCGGAGTATAAAGCTGGTGAGGAGCATGATACTATAGTCATTCCTTCCCCAACCCCGCTGTCTGGTTAGGTTCGTTGTCTTGTTGAAATATCTACGAACTTCCGAGACTCAAGGAATCCACCGAAGACTGCCTATGTTGATCCAAAATCCTTTTGTAAACATATTTGTTCATTATTCCACCGATAAACGTTAAATGTCCTACGCCACTTGCTCCCCAAACCTTGACGCTACCCTTAACGGGGTATGTATTAAATGTTACGTTTGATAAGCTGTTACTGCTTTATGCCAATTTTTTACGCGGCCAACGCTTCTGTACACGTTAAATTTCAATTCGCTCGTAAACAGGCGTCTTCTCCTAAAGATTTCATTCATACCTGCAAATAAATAGCAAATTCAAGACGATGTTGCTTATTTTTCTCAGATATTAGAGGCTTATTACGTGGAACTCTGCTTCGATAGCTATCTTCCCGTAAAGTTTTTGCTATAGTTTTTGAGTGTACATTTTTGCCTAAAATTTTAGCGATGTCGTCGGCTATCTTTGAAGCACTTATTTTAGGATTTTTCGTCACTTTCTTGGTGATAAAACTAACATCTCACCAGGATAGCTTCCTTGGATCTATCTTGGACTATTTCCAACAGATTTGTGGGTTTTTACTTTCGAACAATATTTTGCACGTTTTGTCATTTAATCGTAAATTGTTTTATTTACAGGGAATTAAAAAATTCATCTCGGCCAAAAAATGGACTTAACTCGATTAACTAAAATCTTTGTATGGCTATGAAGCACCATCCTATAGCACTGTGAAAAACTCGCTCAAAGACGAATTCCGTGAAGGTCGTCCAAAAACAGCCGTTGTGCCAGAAAACATCGATGCCGTACGTGAACTGATAATGCAAGATCGTCATGTAACATACCTTCAGATAGAGGCATGCCTATGCATTTCTCCCACCAGCATACATTCGATATTGCATGAACACCTGGCCGTAAAAAGGTTTGTTCTAGTTGGATCCCGCACAATTTGACAATCGCTCAAAACAAGGCTCGTGTGAATTGGTGTAAAGAAATGCTGAAAAAATACGATCGCGGTGGTTCAAAAGGCGTTTATAAGATCGCCACAGGTGACGAATCATGGATCTATGCGTATGAGCCCGAAACAAAACAGCAGTCGACCGTGTGGGTCTTCCAAGACGAGCCAAATCCAAAAAAAAAAAAAAAACATTTTCGTCGATAAATATTCGTATTTTCATTATTAGGCCAGAAATATATATAGCAGCCTACGTAGAAGGCTGCGTCCCTATTGGCAAAAAACTCGGAGAGCCAATTTTCACAGGCCTCTCTTAAGGCCAACTTCTCACCATTAATCGCGTTCGCCATGGACAGGAAAAGATGGTAATCACTTGGTGCCAGGTCCGAACTATAAGATGGGTGCATTAGGACCTCCCATCCGAGCTCCTGGAGCTTCCTGACCGTCAATCATGGCTTGGTAACCATTTCCGCCGGCTCACCGCATTTCGACCACTATCGATTTCGCTTGACGTTGTCGTAAGTGATCTACTTTTCATCTCCAGTCACCAAACGCTTTAGAAATGGGTCGATTTTGTTTTGGTCCATCATGTTTTTTTGCGTTATTTCGTGTGGCAACCACACATCGAATTTTTTTTTGAATCCAAGGTTATGCAAATGGTTCCAAACGGTTTTCTGGCTTATCTTTAGTTTCTCAGCAAATAAATAAGTGCTCACGTGACGGTCTGTTTCCACTATATCCATGATTTTATCGCAATTTTCGACGACAGGCCTCCCGACGCATGGTGCATCTTTGACATCGAAATTACCAGAACGGAACCTAGCAAACCACTTTGCTACACGTTCGTTTACAATATTTCTTTTAACCGCTTTGGCTGCTTTTTCGCCTTGATCGAAGAAAAATTGTAAAATATAGCGAATTTTCTCTTTGCTGGTGTCCCTCTTGACCTAATATATTATATATGCGATTTAAGGTCAGCCTCTTCCTACACTTTGTGTGGTGCGTCTTGAAGAAATGAATGATATTTGAAAATTTATATACAAACAATTATTAAATTTATTTATATAAAATATAGCGTAAAACATAAATCTTATAAGCTATTCGCTTGGGACCAAACATGAAAAAGAAGAAGTAAATAAAGAGCTTAATGAATAGAAAATAAATAAATGAAACAATTTAAATATATTTCAATTCAAAACAAATAAATTGTTGAAAAATATATTATATTACAAACAACTAAAAATTAAAGAAAGAAATAAAAAAAAAAACAAAATGAAATAATATGAAATAAAATGACATAATATAAAATAAAATAAAATAAAATAAAATGAAATAAAATAAAATAAAATAAAATAAAATAAAATAAAATAAAATAAAATAAAATAAAATAAAATAAAATAAAATAAAATAAAATAAAATAAAATAAAATAAAATAAAATAAAATAAAACAAATTAAAGTAAATAAAATAAAATAAAATAAAATAAAATAAAATAAAATAAAATAAAATAAAATAAAATAAAATAAAATAAAATAAAATAAACTAAAATAAATTAAAATAAATAAAATAAAATAGGTAAAATAAAATAAAATCAAATTAATTAAAATAGAATAAAATAAATTAAATAAAATAAAATAAAATAAAATTAATTTATTAAATTAAAATAAAATAAAATTAAATAAATAATATATAATAAAGTAAAATAATATAAAATGAAATAAAATAACTAAAATAAGTAAACCAAATAAAATAAAATAAAAAAAAAAACAATATAAAATAAAATAAAATAAAATAAAATAAATTAAAGTAAAATAAAATAAAATAAAATAAAATAAAAAAAAATAAAATAAAATAAAAGAAAATAAAATAAAATAAAATAAAATAAAATAAAATAAAATAAAATAAAATAAAATAAAATAAAATAAAATAAAATAAAATAAAATAAAATAAAATAAAATAAAATAAAATAAAATAAAATAAAATAAAATAAAATAAAATAAAATAAAATAAAATAAAATAAAATGAAATGAAATGAAATTAAATAAAATAAAATAATTAAAAAAAATAAAATAAAATAAAGAAAAATAAAATAAAAAAAATTAAATTAAATTAAATTAAATAGAAGGAAGTAAAGTAAAATTAATTAAAATGATATAAAGTAAAATAAGATTAAATATCATAACTAAAGAAATAAAATGCAATAAAAAGAAAGAAGAAATTAAATAAAAGAAATTAGATAAAATGAACTGAAATATTGTTTGAATTGTCGCTTGAGAAGTTGCTCCAATTTCCATGAGTCGTTTGAAATTAATTTAAAAAAATATTAAAAGTTAGGCACATTTAGTTCTTAACTAACGATTTTATTTCAAACAAATTTAATTTTTTTTTTTTAATATTAATTGCCTCCATTAACTAATTATTGTGGTATTTTATAGAAATTTTGGTAAGTACGTCATTGGTATAAATAAAATTAGGTAGTACTGCGCACAAACATACATATGCACATAAATGAAGCTTCCTGGTATCTTTAAAGTAGGATATGACATTTCATTCCAGGCAACGCAAAACAAGCTAGGCTATTAAAACAATACTGAGAATTTAACGCTTAGTTATTTATCTGTGGTCGTGGTCGCAAATAAATATAAAGAGGGAGATAGAGATATAGAAGAATATGGAGATATGGATAGAGACAGAAATAGAGATGGAGATAGGGACATGGATAGAGTTAGAGATAGAGATACTTTCTACGCGAGGAGTGCAAGTCCTTTCACAACTTTGGGCGCTGGCTAATTTGAGTTTTTGCTTTTGTTATCTCAGCAGATCGGGCGTAAATGTAATGAATTTTAAATTTGACCAGGAATGAACTTTAAATGCAAAAGATGCTCCATAAAGTAAAAATAGTATAGGTATAACTGTGCTAAAAAATGAATATAATGAGAATAATTCAAAATTTTACTTATATAACTGAGGTATAAACGTTATAAATTTATCGGCAATTGTATTAAACTTAGGAGCAAAAAATTATACGCGTAAAATTTTGAATGTAAACACTATCTGCTTCTGCAATTTTTTGCCTCTCTTTTTATAGAACAGTACTTCTTCTATTCAAATTAACTGGACCGTGCGAATTATTGAATTCAATAAAATCATTGAGAAAATGAATTTTTTAAAAAAATTTTCCTCTACAAAAAACCAAGAAGGAAGAAAACTTTACCTTGAACGGTTCAAAAGTGATAATTTTCTTGAAAAAAAACGAAGTTTTTACATGTTAGGTATTACAAGGGAAACTTGGTATATTCATCGACGTGTTTTATTTCAATAACTGATTTTACGTTAATGTTTCCAAATGATTCAGTTGACAGGATAGAGATTTATCGATTAATATTAAATTTATCGTTACGATGCAGCCCTGATTTTAACATATATAAATGCGTTTGCCACACCCCAATACTGTCTATTGTCATTAAAAATTCCTGCTCAAATACTACACGTATGTTTTATATTTAGACTAAGGTGATCTTGATAAAATTTAATAATAAAAATATCCATTTTTTATTTTGATTGCTTCGCAATCATTTATATTTACTTTTTCTTTATTACAGTAATTTGATTAAGATTTGAATTATGTTTAAAATCACAAAAAGTTTTTTTATTTACTTTCAATAGTTGTCAACTGCTGCAAAAGTGGCTGTTCGCTCGCTTCTACTGCACCAATAGCTACTTGTTCGTTTCCTTCCTCCCTCTGACGATTCTCCTCTTGTTTTGCCAAAATTTTTTTTTCGCTGCATTTCCAAGACCTCCATTTTTTGTGCAGGACTCATGCGTTTGAATGTCTCCATATGTTCGATTTTTGCTTTCAAAATGCAATTCAACTTATATTGTCGTTTCGTTATTGTTGCTTCCTCAACAGATATTCTCTTATTTTCTGTGCTCGAAATTAATCTGCGTGTGACGCCGAACTTTGTCCAAAAAGCGTGAGAAACGATCCCCACGTGACTGCTGTAGATTCTCGCGATGTCGCAGCATCAAGTAGCTCAAACTGCTATTTTTAACATCCATTGGCCGCTTGAGTTCCTCAAAGTTATACTGTAGAACTCGGTTGTCAGACATTTTTTTCTATAAATATTTGGAATTTAAAAATGTAGAAACTAGAGATTGCCAGCGTAGTCTGTTTTGCGTTTGCGTTCTGTCGCTAATGCTGTGGTTATGGCTGTTTTCGTGGTTTTTATAGTGGCCCGCGAAGGTCATATCCTGTGTTCGTGAAGATAGCAGGTACGGGCTAGTTGGTATTTAATGTATGTATGTATGTATGTATGTATATATGTATTTCCGTTTTTCTATTGAACGAAGTAAAGGGTTACTAATTACCGCTCGGCCTACCACTACTTAAATTTGTTGCTTTGGACAATACAGCGTAATTGTCGTTATGCCCACCATTTCGGTAATAAAATGTGATTCGTGGTAAAGAAATATTATCTTTTTTCGTCAACATTGTAGTATTCATTATTTTTCTTAGAAAATAACAAAAACCTAACCCTTTTTAAGATAACATTAGGCATACTTTTGAAAGAAGGCGGTTTTATTCAAAATATTAAAATACGGCAAATTCACAAAAATTCGGTCATCGGACTACAGCTCTTTCATTCTACAGGCATAAAATACAACTTAAAAGATTTATGTTTTAAGCTATATTTTATATAAATCTTATATGCTGTTCGTTTGGTAACTAACAAGAAAAAGTAGTATTAAATAAATAGATATATGAACAAAAAATAAATAAACAAAACAATTTAAAAAAATAAAAATAAATAAATTGTTGAAAAATATATTATACTATAAGTAGTTTCAAAAATTTGGTTTTAGTTCTCTTTTCCTCGCTTCACTATTCGCTAGTGATTTGGTAAGTATCTGCGTTTGTTTGAATTCAGCAACTTGTACACCTATTCAAAAATGCATTCCTGTATTGAATAATAAAATGGCAAAGCTGTAATCCGATGACCGATTGTTTGAGAATTTGTCGTATTTTCATACTTTGAATAAAACCGCATTAACCGCATAATTTTGTCTAAAAAAGGGTAAGATTTCTATTATTTTCAAAGAAAACCAATGAATACTAACAATGCTAAAGCAAATAATATTTTTTCACGGCGAATTACATTTTACATAACAACAATTACGCTGTATTGTCCTAAGCAATAAATTTAAGTAGTGGTAGGCCGAGCGGTAATTAGTAACCCTTTACTTCGTTCAATAGAAAAACGGAAATACATATATATTTATATACACACATACGCGCACAAACTAATTTTTAGAAAATTCTACATTTTTAAATATTAAATATTTATAGAAAAAAATGTCTGACAACCGAGTTCTACAGTACAACTTTGAGGAGCTCAAGCGGACAATGGATGTTCAAAATAGCAGTTTGAGCTACTTGATGTTGCGACATCGCGAGAACCTGCAGCAGTCACGTGGGGATCGTTTCTCACGCTTTTTGGACAAAGCCTGGACGAAGTTCGGCGTCACACGCAGATTAATTTCGAGCACAGAAAATAAGAGAATATCTGTTGAGGAAGCAACAATAATGAAACGACAATATAAGTTGAATTGCATTTTGAAAGCAAAAATCGAACATATGGAGACATTCAAACGCATGAGTCCCGCACAGAAATTGGAGGTCTTGGAAATGCAGCGGAATCAAATATTGGCCAAACAAATTGAGGATCGTCAAAAGGAGGAGGAAAGCGAACAAGTGGCCGTTGGTGCAGTAGAAACGAAGAATCAGAAAGAGATGCAGCAGTTGACGACTATTGAAACTTAAAAAGCAAACATTTTGTGATCTTAAGCGTAATTTAAGGCACAAACAAGTTACTGTAGTAAAGAAAAAATAAATAAATTGAAAAATAAAAGCAAAATGGAAATTTTTATTATTAAATTAAAAAAAAAGTGATGAAAAATATCAGGAATTTTTAATAACATTAGACAGTACGCCCAGAAGTTATTATAAAAATATGAACCTCAAGCATTAAATGAGTAAAAATCAGGGTTGCATCGAAACGATAAATTTAATATTAATCGAAAAATTTCTATCGTTTCGGTTGAAACATTTGGAAATATTAACGTTAAAGCAGTTATCAAAAGAAAATCCAGCAGACTTATATACGAATAATTGGCCTTTTGTGGCCGCTAAAGCCATTTCCAATCGAGCTTCTCCTTCAATTTGTGATTTTTGCATATTGATGTTTTTCCAAAAAATGGAGGGACCAACAGTTTATGCTAATCGGCCTCCGAACTGCTGACGGTTTTTTATGAGGAGCTTTTATCTCAGAAACTCACTCGGTGGAGATGACATTTCCTACCGAGGGGCGACCGCAATTAGAAATTTTAACTTAAATTTTTACTTAAATTAATTTTTTTATAACTTTTGATTGTTGGTCGTACCAGGATTTGAACCCTGATTTACTTTATGGTTGAAACAAAAAGCTCTGGTCCTGAAACTTTGTTAAAGATGCCTCGGTTTCCCGTAGAATTCTTTACTTTTTCCACTGTGGGTCATATCTTCAATATACTTAACTATTTCGGTCTTTTCCTGTATGTTTTCTTTTTCAAGCGACTATGAAACGATACCAGCTTAGATGGGCTTCCACTCCGGTAAAAGGATCAGTTGAAGAAAGACCGACAATTTCTAAAAAAAGTTGTGCACTCTATTTTTACTTGAATTGGTTGATAATATAAAATAATGTTCAAGGCACAGAGATGAAGGTTTTAGATATTGCATATTATATGTAATTTAAAATTTTTCATCTCTAAATATTTGTAAGGAAGTATTGAAAAATTTTCGACACAGCTGTAAACTCCAAACAAAAAAGAAATTTGAACGTCAATAAATAATAACTCAAATTCAAAAAATCGTTTAAGATAAACCTGAGGGAAAATCTCTAATACAAAAATATTAGCATTCACACCAAAAAAGATGAGAGATAAAAATTGCAAACCTGTCTATTTGTAATTAAATTTTTATTAAAATTTTTATTAAAAATTTAATTTTGATTTCGAAAAATTTTTCATATTTCATAAATACTTAAAAATACACACATACTCTAACCACTTCATTCAAATCGATTGTAAATACATGCAGTTGTTACCCCTATTTATGTACATATATACTCGTACATACGATTATTTATATAGCTGTGTCTAAAATCGGCCAAGAGTTATGACTTGTCCGTAGGCATATTGACAAGCAATTCAAACTTCCAACAGGTTAAACATACATTTGCTAATACATATGTCTATGTGGGTGTATAAATATATAAATTGGTGCTTTGTAACCGGCAAAGCGATTTTCGGCCGAGCTCTTACTCCAAATTGTGATATTCGTCTTGATATTTTTCCAACAAATGGAGGGACTTTCAGTTTATTTTAAGCCGCCTCCGCACGGTCAATGGGTTTTATGAGGAGCTTTTATTTCTTGTCAGAAATACATTCGGAAGGCTTGCCATTCCCTGCAGTGGGGCGATCGCAATTAGAAAAATATTTTTTAATACTTTTGGATGTTGGTCGAACCAGGACTCGAAACGTGGCCTTACGAACAACAGTACGCAATGCCACTCTGCTATACTATATACGTATGTACATAAAGCAATATTTATGTGTGTATATGCTTGTTGTGTTTGCTCACTGATGCTTGCTGATGGCGCAAAGTGCAAATACATACAATCTAAACATTAGATCAGTAAATGTTTTTAGGATATAAACACGCGTGCAATCATAAAAAGAATTGTAAAATGCTTTTCATTGCATCGCATAAAAGATACATACTCGTATAACCTTTGTTCATGAATGCCAACACATCAGCGCAGCTGCTGTTGACCCCACCCAACTCAACTGTCCGCCGCCATTCAATTTACGCTCTTCCTTTGGAAAGCACTCATTTCAATCATGTGAACGTATTGTGTATGGCATGTATATGCATATGGATAAGTGGATGTATGTAGAGGAGTATGTGTGTGTGTTGGTTATATAAGCTTGCATTTTACGCGCAATAAAAGGCAGCAAAAATTAAAAACCCAATTTATTGCATATCAAATGAGATCTTTAAGTGCTGAAAGCATTATGGCGGCACAAAGCATTTTGCTCTTAGTTACACTGAAAGTTTAGTATCAGAGAAAGAATAAAAAGCCTTGAGTAAAAGGGTAGATATGAGATGCGGCGGGTTAGCCTCTGTTGTGGGTATGAATGCATTTTTTCAAGTCTGATCTTCTCTATTTTCAGTTCGTTTGGCAGGATAGAAAAAAAATTGTAATTATTGCCAAAAGGCTACAATGCTTGATATTTGTTGAGCATATTAAATAATATTTCGATTTCAAAAGCTTTTAAACCATGTAAAATTCTTCGGGAAGAAAACTTTTCTGAACGAAGCTATATCTGTTCCATCGAGTTCTTGTAAATTAGTCTTTGATTCTGGTTAATTGATCCTGCTTTTGCATCGGATTGTACTGTAATACTGTCTCTATGTCATAGTTTTTATTTTAATTTTTTTTAAATGTTATTATTTCTATTTTTTCTGCTCCTTGCAACAGCAAATGTGGCTACAAAAAAAACCAGTTTTCATGTCTGCATCTCGTGATTGGCTAACAAAATTTTATTTATATGTACTTACTTAGGTAGTTACGTAGGTGGAGTAGATGTCTTGTGACGTGTCTAGGTCTTTGGTGGCCCTTTGTGATACCCCCTCTTAAGCATGCCCTCCCTGGTCTTAATACGCTTGTTAAGTTAAATAGGTTAATATTAGGTCAAGTAATTGGTTCGTTCGGTTTTTTATTGATTTTTCAAAATATGATAACTTTGGGCACATTTGTCCGATTCAAGTCAATAATGCGCCGTTTTGTTCGTAAACTTGCTGCCAACGAGATGCAAACTTCATTATACTCCTCTCGTGGAAGGCTGCGTCCCTATTGGCAAAAAACTCGAAGAGTCAATTTTCGCAGGCCTCTCTTGAGGCCAACTTCTCAGCGTTCGCCGTGGAAAAAATGGTGTTCACTTAGTCCGGACTATAAGACGAGTATATTAGGACCTCCCATCCGAGCTCCTGGAACTTCTGGCGTGTCACCAAAGACGTGTGTGGCCTGGCGTTGTCCTGATGGAACATAATTCGTCCTCTGTTGATCAAAGATGGCCTCTTCTGGATGAGTACTGCCCTCAAGCGGTTCAGTTGTTGGCAGTAGAGGGCTGAATTGAGCGGTTGGCCATAGGGGAGCAGCTCGTAGTAGATGATTCCTTACCAATCCCACCAAACACACAGCAAAACCTTCCTGACCGTCAATCCTGGCTTGGCCACCGTTTCCGCCGGCTCACCGCGTTTCGATCACGATCGATTTCGCTTGACGTTGTGATCCACTTTTCATCGCCAGTCACCAAACGCTTCAGAAAAGGGTCGATTTGTTGCGATCCAGCAGCGATTCGCAGATGGAAATTAGGTCCATCATGTCTTTTTTGGGTTAGTTCGTGCGGCACCCAAACATCGAGCTCCTTTTTGAATCCAAGGTTATGCGAATGGTTCCAAACGGTTTTCTCGCTTCTTTTTAGTTCCTCAGCAATTAAATAAGTGCTCACGTGACGGTCTGTTTCCACTTTTTACATGATTTTATAGACGACAGGCCTCCCGACGCGTTGTGCATCTTTGATATCGAAATTACCGGAACGGTAAAAAAAAAATCCGAACGAACCGCAACTGCCGATATATTGTCAATAAAACTGATGCCGATTGTTTTTTTTTTTTTTTTTTTTTTTGTAATACATATATTTGCAATCTATTCATAGAACAATAAGCAAATTATTTAACAATGGGTATTTGACTTATATTATTGATCTCCAGTGAGTACAATAATAAAACATTACTTAGGTACATACGTATTTATACATATACTAACTTATGCTTATTTACAAAAAGATAATCGTTACATCGATTAAGTAATATTGTTGAATGATTTGTTTTAAATTAATTTCTAAAGGGGAGATCTAGAACATGATGTCTCTTAAGTCTTGTGATTTCATTAGTTTCATCCAATAACGAAATAGCTAGTATATTATCATGATAGCTAATTCTGTGTAGGTATGCTGTGCTGAATCTTTTGATTTCGTTTTTTATAAAAGGAATACTTGAGTCTGAATGAATGGCTTTATTTGTAATGAACCAGGGAGCATTTGTGATCAATCTTAATGTTTTAGATTGATATCTTTGTAGTATTTCTATATTTGAATTTGATGATGTGCCCCAAAGTTGTATGCCATAGGTCCACACAGGTTTTAATAGCACTTTGTATAATAGCAATTTAGTTTCGAGAAATAGTGATGACTTAGGTCCAAGTAACCAATATAGTTTTCTAGTTTTTGTTTTAAGTTGTTTATTTTTAGCTTGAATATGGCTTTTCCATGTTAGTCGTTTGTCTAAATACAAACCTAAGTATTTGACGGTGTCACTTTTTGGGATCGTATTGCCATAGATATGACAAGGAGGGCAGTCACTTCGCCTTAGTGTGAATAGCACATGTGCAGATTTATTTGTATTGACCTTTATTTTCCAGCAATCTAACCAGGACTGAATTTCATTCAGTTCTTTTTGGACTAGATTAGAAGCTTATATTGGAGACGAGTTTGATGCCAATATAGCGGTATCGTCAGCGTATGTTGCAATAAATACGTTTTCAGTTTCTGGCATGTCTGATGTAAAGATTGTGTATAGAATTGGTCCAAGGACACTTCCTTGTGGTACTCCAGCTTTAATGTATTTTATGGAAGAGGTTTCATCGTTAACTTTCACATAATAAGATCTATTACTGAGATATGACTTAAGAACGAGATAAATTTCTGAGGGGAAAATTTTTTTCATTTTATATAACAGTCCACAGTGCCAAACTTTATCGAACGCTTGTTGTATATCTAAAAACACAGCTGAACAGTATTCTTTTTTTTCGAAAGAGTCAATAATGTAATTTACTACTCGGTGACATTGCTCAGGTGTACCATGATGTCGCCGAAATCCAAATTGATGTTCAGGTATTACATTATTTTTTTTAAGTATTGGTGAAATTCTACGTAGAAATATTCTCTCAAATATTTTTGAGAATAGTGCCAATAAGCTGATGGGCCTATATGAAGCTATTTCGTTTTCAGGTTTGTTAGGTTTGGGAACCATCACAATTTCTGCACATTTCCACTGCGTAGGGAAATGGTTTAACCTTAATATGGAATTGTATATAAGCGTTAGGAACATAATGCCTTTTTTTGGTAAACACTTAGCTACTTTAGCATCAATTTTGTCATAACCTGGAGATTTGGTTTTGTTGAGTTTTTCGATTTCAATACGAATTTCATCAGGTCTTATATGTTTGGGCGGTAATGACAATTGACATGGGGCAACAAGAAACTGAAGAATCTCGGCATCACTGCCATTGCTGATTGTATAGGGGGTGAATGTTGTTTCTAAATGTTTTGCATATGCATCAGCCTTGCTCATATCAGATCTACACCATGCACCATTGCAATCCTTTATAGGTACATTTCTCTTTTTTGGCCGTTTTAGATACTTCGTGGCTTTCCATATTTTGTAGTCATCGTTATTATTGTCATTTAAGTTATCAATGTAATCTGAGATCGATTTATTTCTAAATTCATTCAGTTTTTCTTTAAGTACACTTGTGGCTTTATTTAATATTGTCTTATCCGCTGGGTTTCTAGTCGTTTGCCATTTCTTTCGCAACTTTCTTTTTTGTCGTATTAATGCTCTTATATCTAAAGATACATGTGCACAGGTACGAGGTCTAGAAGTATCATTAGTATTATTGTTTGGTGCAGATGCAAAAGCTGCTTGATGAATCAACGAGGTAAACGTTTCAACTGCACTGTCGAGTTCTACTGGAGTTTTGATTGAAATCTTGAGCTCCACATTTTCTGTTATCTGGTTCTGAAAAGTACTGATTTGGCTTTGGTTATTTAACGCAGTATACTTTTATTGCTTTGTATTAATAAGAGTGCTATAATTAATAATAACTGGCGAGTGGTCGGAGCTTAGTTCCTCAGAGCTCAAGATATCTAGCAATGGAGTTTGAATTCCATTATATACAGCAAAATCTAGCAGATCAGGAATTTTTAGTGGATCAGTTGGCCAGTAAGTAGGTTCACCAGTGGATAGAGTTTTAAAATTATTCTTTATAATGCACTTATAAAGTTCTCGACCTTTTGGGTTGGGAATACGTGATCCCCACCATGGATGTTTAGCGTTATAATCACCGCCTACCAGAAATCTATCGCCAAGGGAATTAAAAAAATTTTCGTATTCTTGTGTTGTGATGCTATGTCTTGGAGGAGAATATAAGGCATATATATGTAAGTCAATATTATTACATTTTACTTTTACTCCAGCAGCTTGTATTGACGATGTTTGAGTTGCTTCAAGTATTTCATATTTTAAATTTGATTTGACTAGAACAGCACAACCAGCGTGAGCCCTGTTGGTAGGATGATTAGTAGCGACTGTGTCGTAATTTTTAATGTTAAAGAATGTTTGGTTTGTGAAATGGGTTTCTGAAACCAGCATTATATCTATATAATTATCTTTTAAAAATATTTCAGTTTCCTGTACATGACGAGATAAGCCATTGGCATTCCATATTGCTATTCTTAAGTCTACTTGCATAGTTTTTCAATGAGCAGTGTCATCATATTAAGAAGTGTGTTTGTTAGTTCAATTTGTTTAGAAATTAAACGCTCAATATTTTCCATTGTTTTTTGTCCATTTATCTCATTGCTATTGTCTTTACCTGTTAGCACATTAGCATATGTCTGCTTGTTGTTGTTTGTGTTATTTGCGCTATTATTAGTGTTTTGCAAATTTATGTTTTCACTCTCTTTCGCACGATTAGAAAAATTCGGCATCTTTCTAGTGAGTTGTTGATAAACGGTGCAGTCTTTACCTGTTAGCACATTAGCATATGTCTGCTTGTTGTTGTTTGTGTTATTTGCGCTATTATTAGTGTTTTGCAAATTTATGTTTTCACTCTCTTTCGCACGATTAGAAAAATTCGGCATCTTTCTAGTGAGTTGTTGATAAACGGTGCAGCCTTTGTAGTTAGCAGTGTGGTGTTGTTGGCAATGAGCACATGTTGGCATAGTGTCTTTTGGTTTTGTGCATTCAGAAGTTGGGTGCATTAGTCCACATTTTACGCATTTAAAAGGTTTTCTACAATATGTTTTGGTGTGTCCAAATTCTTGACATCGGTAGCATTGAACCAAGTCACTTGTTTGCCTAGGAGGTTCTACTTTAATTATAGCATTAATTAAATGCTTTAAGTTATATATTTCTTTGTTGTTGGTATTTGGCTCCAAATCAACAAAAAACATTGACAAAGGTTGTTTTGTTATTCTACTTTTGATATTAACAACATTTCTTACTTGATGTCCTAATTGAGTAATCTCATTTTTAATATCTTCAACTGGGGTTGAAAAGTGTAAGCCTTTAAGAATTATTCTATATGACCGTTCTTGCTTAGGTTGATACGTATGATAACTTATATTTCCTTCTTCTAGTTGCTTTACAATTTTCCTATATGAATTGTAACGACAGCCTTAGGCCGAAAATAATGTAAACAGTGTATGCGTGTTAGTATGAGTCGGAGGAGTATGCGCCTGTGTGAGTGCGATCAGCACAGACTATGTTGACGTAAATGTTGCTAACGAATTATAACACATAACCCTATTGACATGTTGACGGAAGTCTCCGAGTGGGCATCATGTAGTATTTGCAACATTTGCCGCGATGAAAGTACGAATGTGTGTGAACGCAACACATGTAGTGGTATCCATCAGCAACATTGCGGAGCCTTTGAGTTTCGTTATGGACCAAACAACATCTATATAAGGCCCATAAAATTTATAAACGGAAAAAAAAGGAAAAAAAAGGTTTTGAAGTGCCGACAGCCAAAATAAAGTGTAGTGTTATAAATTTGTGGATATTTAAATAATTAAAAAAAAAAAAAAGGTGATGATAATAATAAATTAACAAAAAAAAAAAAATAAAGGAGAAATAAAAATTGTATGGGCAGGCTCCCAAGTAGCCAGGAGTTGAATAACCAAATAACAACACGAAGATAAACTGGAATTGGAGGTAAGCAGATAAATGTAGAATTTTTATTATAATATACATATGTACAATTGTATACACATATATATATAAGTTTGAAAAAAAAAAAAAAAAGGAAAATGAAATACCCTGGTTATTGACAAAAATCTTCCATTTACAGGTCACCAGAAAACAAAAAAAAAAAAATAAATAAGGACCTCCACGACGTTTATGCATCAACCACTGCCATCACGATTTTTTATGCATCAGCCACTGCCACCACAACAGCAACAAAAACTGAAAAACAACAAGGACCAGAGGAAACATTACCACGGCAGGACCGCCTACAAATGTACGAGGATTCCAACCCAGGACGTAATCCAGGAATATAAAAATTTTCACCTTTTTATTATTTTTGATATTTTTTTTTGCACTTACCAATTTCCTGTGAGCTTCCTTCTGATTTTTTTCACAAGCAAAATTATGAAATAATATTTGATTAAATTATATTTGTAGGAAGATATAGAATATTATTTGCAATAATTTCATGAGCCATTTCATAAACAATTTTTTTAATTTCAAAAAAAAAAAAAAAGGAAGCAAGAAATATTTCCTTTATTAGCTTTTTATTGAATTTTCTTTTTCTTTTCTTTTTTGTTAATGTAACAAGTTGCTTTTTTTACACCGTTTTAGTACTTCAGATATTATCGGATTAATATCTTATTCTCTCTTACGCACAGTACTTTTTGCATTCGAACTTAATTTTTCTGTCACACATAATCTTCCTTTGAACACATGAAAAAAAGGGGGCGAATAACCTATGCATAATAAATTAATAATTTTAAAGCACATTTTTTTTATTTTTATTTTTAATTTTTTTATAACAACTTTTGTGAAATAATTATCAAATTTCACATAGAAAACTTTTTGTTAAATCACACCGAACCCGGCACTATATACGCGATCCGCGACCCGTCAGCTATATTCACAACTAATCCGTAGAGTAGCAATATAATATAGGTATACCTATATGTACGTACACTTTTGAGAATTTAAATAGAAGAGTAGAGTACCAGTGAGACAGGCTCATACACGTATATAATCTTTGTTGTTAGCTTCTCTTCTCCCACACAGGTTCTTCTCCAATATGTTGGTACCATCATCGCGGAGCAGACCAGGTGAGTGACTACTATACTCTTATACACACAAGAATACACACAGGTACATATATGTAGGGACACCTAGTTTTTTTTATTTTTTTATTATGCATTACCATTCTTCCTTTTTTGTTTTTTTTTGATTTGTGTTTTTTTTTTTTTTTTTTAATTTTTATTAGAATTCAATAAAATATGTATTATATTATTCATAATTGAGAGTAAGATATTAAAAGCTGGATAGGAATTTTAAGTAAGGGAATATTGTATTTAATTTAAAGATACCATTAATTTAAATTGTAATTTAACAAAGAAAAAAAAAATGAATTATCTTAATAAATGAAGATATTATACGTAATTCTATAATAACATGAAGCACTAAGTTAATTTATGGTGTAGGTGTTGCGGTTGCACGTACGAGGGGACATGGGAGTGATGACTAACGCAGGGATGGATTAAGACCGACGGACTAGACAGTTGACAGACGGACCTGTTCAGGAAAGGGGGTCGTTGTAAGATGAGAGGAGTCAACACAACGGCCATGGCTTCGCATTCACATGTCGAAGGGGCGGGTAGACTCCACCTGACTGACAGACAGCGACGAACTGACGGGACTGATCACATATTTTACACTCAACATTTTTTGTTGTTTCCTAAACATCTCACACATTCGGCATGATGATTTTGTTACTGTAGCGTAGGCAGAGCGAGTGGCCAACAACCCACCCAACCGATGAGCTAGTCCAGGGACCGCAAGCGTGCCGAAGCGACACTCGACCTTGCCACAAACATGCAGCTACATAACAATGGCGCCCAACGATATAAAACTTACCTTACCTTTTTTTAACGATATTGGGGAACTATAACAGCAACATCACACCGATCAGTCAGAAGTGGTTTGTGTTGATATGGTTATACCTGGGGAATGCTTAAGTACTGCCTATATCTTGTTAAGCAAATAGTATGGGCAAAGACTTAACATATTTAATCGGGATATCTACAATAAGTTTTCTTATATAATTGTGAGGGCAACTGTGTAAGCCACGTTACTGGCAATCTAGCATAGCCATTAATTGAGGTTTTCAGCCGGTCTTCGCTTGGGTCGGGAGAAGTGTAGAGTGCGCATTCAATGATTCGTCAAATGTATTGTAGACTCTCACACACATGGGGGATTAATTGACTTAAATTTGTACAGAGGACGAACGAACTAATCACACCCATTTTGACCTCGGCAACGCAACACCACACACACCATTTCAAATATATTGTTTTTACTTTGAGTTCTTTAATACACATTTACATGTGCATAGCGTATGTAAGTCCATATAGAGTGAAATAGGTGAAATATTTTTGAAGTTTTATATTTGCATATTTTTTTTTTATCAAATTAAATAAGTTGTAATCATTTGTACTCCTACCATATTATTATTATTATTGGAAGATATATGAATAAATATATTACAGGCGTGAGCACATATATGCCATTTGAATTAAATTTTTCATAATTTTATTTACATTTTTGATGCATTACTTTATTTGAATTTTCTTGGAGTTTTCGAGAACCACAAATATTTTCATTTCTGGTTCGTGGCAAATTAACTAAGAAATTTTTAAATATTCTTTGGCTTAGATATTGAAGTGTAGTTTTAAGATTAAATTCATTTTTACGCTTGTGAAATCTTTAGTTTGATTAGGAAGATTTATTTGGCATTCGTCACAGAAGCGAGAACATCAACTGCGACATATCCGAATGTCAGATAAGGGGGGAGTAGAACGCGGGTTAGGAATTTTTGATTCAAGCAGACCAGTTACAAGAAGTTATTCGCGCGCTCTTGAGAATCAGGTAGTCGGCTCAATTTTTAACCAGATTGATACAGGGATAGAAAGATCAGTGGATTTCGTTCCATCCGATATTTTTAATAGGTGTGCAGAGAGGATCTTTAGGACGATTGGACCTGAGGCGCAAAGCAACCACGATACGGAAGAAAAAAATAGTGAGGAGGCAGATTATAGTTTGAGCTTTTCGCGGAAAATCGATTTGCTTTTGCAGATGTCACAACAAAGTGAAACAGGCGGAGAAAAGGGGGATAACAACCTCGGTGGAGCAGAAAGAGTCAAAGACATGGAAGCTGGAAGTTCGAAAGCTCCGAGTGGTGAGCCCTCCGGTACCATGACGAGCATAGAACAGCTAAGTCGTCTAACGGCTATGATGATGCAACAGAACGACATGATGTCGCAATGCATGAATGAAGTGCGGCACATGCGGGAAAACGTGGCGAACCTCAGTGGGCGTTTAACTGAAATGGAGACTTCAGCGCAGGCCCTGGGACAGCGGTGTACTGTGGCATCCACTCCCGAAAATCTAGGGCAACGCCGTTGCGTTGAACAGGTTGCTAGTAGAAACGCAATGTCAAAAGAATCAAATTCTTGTGAGACACCGAGATGGAAAAAGGTAGATCTCGAGAAATGGCATATAAAGTTCGATGGAACTGGAAAAGGGATGAGTGTGGAAAGTTTCATTTTTCGGGTTGAAAAACTGCGGGAACAGAATGACATATCATATTTCCAGCTCTTCACAGATTTTCATTGTTTAGTTTCAGGAGGCGCTCTGAAGTGGTATTGGCAGATGCTTGAAGATAAAGCAGACCATCCAGATTTTGGATATTTCGAATTGAAGGCAGAGCTGCTAAACCACTTCAGAACTGCTGAGTCTGATCACGAAATAATCCGCGAAATCTTAGAAAGAAAGCAACAGCCTCACGAGAACTTTGATGAGTTTTATAGTGATATTCATGACCTTATTTTCAAACTCCGTCGTAAAATCTCTGAGAAAGAATTAGTAGGAATGGTCAGGGGAAATCTTAAGCCATACGTAGCTAACTTGACGTTCGCGTCCAAGATGGATAGCATGGCGGAATTAGCAGCTGAATGTAAGAGAGCTGAAAAACTGAGATAACAGAGGTAGACCTAGGGCAGTTAATGAATTAGAATTAAGACACGAGAAATTGATAGACACCACAGTAGAGGCGTTAGATAAGAGCCAGATGAATAAGAAAACATCTAATGCTCACTTAGCCAAGCCTTCATCCACATCGGCTGGCCCTAACGTAGTTAAATCTACCATAAATTCTTTCTGTGCCTCACCTTTCCACTTAATGTTATGCTTTTCGTGCGGGATGCCGGTGAACCACTACAACAAAAATCCAACAGAGGCGCAAAAAGAAACCAAGTGCAACTCTTCTTTTCACAACATGTTGTGTTTTGCTTGTGGGAGTGATGCATCCTTTTGTGTATTTAAAGATCAGGGAAAATCCAACCTGGCGGAGATGACCGGGAGCCTCAGCCAGAAAACAGGCAACCCGGAAAGAAAGTAGTAAGGATTTTAGCTAGGGAGAACAAAAACGAGAAACAGAAAGAAGATGAAATAGTAAAAGTACAGGAAGCTAAGCCAACTAAAAGTTTACATCAACGAAAATTAGAGTACGAAGAAGCGCGTAGGAGAATTTTTTGTGAGGAATTTAATAAAAAGAATAATAGGAATTATAAGAAGATTGCTAAAATGAGAGAGAAAAGAAAATGTTTGAAAATAATCCGCAACAAAATAATTTCAACGATAGTTACAGTCAATGGGGACAACAGATTCTTTGCAAAGACCAAAATAGGTGGTCATAAAGTACTGGCATTACTCGATTCGGGAGCAGGAGCCAGCTGCATAGGTAAAAGCTATAAGGAATTGTTGAAAGGTAAAGAAAGCATAATTATGCCAATCAAGGGGCAAAATATTAGGACGGCGAACGGAGGAGAGACTGCTGTAATAGGAGCTATCAAATTACCTGTTGTATGGGATAAAATAACAAGAGAAATGGAGTTTTTAATAGTTCCAGGGCTCCAGCAAGAAGTATATTTAGGGATCGATTTCTGGTCAACTTTTGATATGAGTGTTGTGAGCAAAGGGGCGAAGGGGAATGTTAATGAGGCTAGTGTTTCAGAGCTGGCAACCGCTGATGGTACTTTATCATCTGACGCAGTACAACACCTACTTTCGACCGAACAGACAAGTGCACTAGAATGGGTGAAATCACAATTCCCTTCATTTTCAACCTTGGGACTAGGCCGAACAAATGTAGAGGAACATGTGATTGAGGTTGTTGACGAGAATCTGCCGGTGAAACAGCGACACTACCCAATCTCACCTGCTATTCAAAAACTCGTGTTCGCTGAGCTGGACAGGATGCTTAGTATGGGAGTTATCGAAGAGTCAAACAGCAGTTGGAGCTCACCTGTTTCCTTAGTGATTAAGGGTACCAAAAACCGTCTTTGTCTAGATGCGCGCAAGGTCAATGAACGTACAGTTAAAGATGCTTATCCGCTGCCACATATAGATGGTATCCTTAGTAGACTTCAAAATACCCGGTATATATCAGCCATCGATCTTAAGGACGCGTTTTGGCAGATACCATTAGAAAGTAAATCCAGAGAAAAGACTGCTTTTACGGTTCCTGGTAGACCTTTGTATCAGTTCACCGTGATGCCTTTCGGACTCTGCAACGCAGCGCAAAGAATGTGTCGTTTAATGGACAAAGTGATACCTGCTCCGCTCCGTGATTCTGTGTTTGTATATCTTGACGATCTGTTAGTGTGTTCGGAAGATTTCTCATCCCATATGTGTTTGTTGGAAAAGGTCGCGAGGTGTTTACGAGATGCAAAACTAACAATCAATGTAGAAAAGAGCAAATTCTGTTTCAAAGAAGTACGATACCTCGGATATGTTGTCGGGGATGGATGTATTCGAACGGATGAAAATAAGGTAGCTGCGATGAGAGATTTTCCAGAACCTAAAAGTCCAAAACAACTTCGTCGGTTCCTGGGCATGACAGGCTGGTACCGGCGTTTTATTCAAGACTATGCGACGATTGCAGCTCCCCTGCACGATTGCCTCTCAAAGGACAAGATAAAGAAATTCACGATGACCGACGACGCCAAGGCATCATTTGAGAAGCTTAAATCAAGATTGATAACAGCACCGGTATTGATGCATCCCGACTTTGACCGACATTTTTATATACAGTGCGACGCTTCGACAGACGGGGTAGGAGGAGTGCTATTCCAGCTAGATGACGACCGAAATGAACGACCAATTGCGTATGTGTCTGCTAAACTCAATAAAGCTCAAAAGAATTATAGTGTTACTGAACTGGAATGCTATGCGGCTATCTTAAGCGTGAAAAGATTCAGGCCATACGTAGAAGGACTACCATTTACTATCATTACGGACCATGCAAGCCTAAAGTGGCTCATGCAACAGAAAGACTTAGCTGGAAGGTTAGCAAGGTGGAGTTTGAAACTTCAAAGCTTCAACTTCAACATCGAACACAGGAAGGGAGCACAAAACGTAGTGCCCGACACCTTGTCCAGGATGAATATGGAAGAGTTTAAAGTGAGTGACAGGATACTAGACGTATGCTTAGAATCACCATGTTTTTTTTCGGAAGAATACAAAGAACTTAAAAGGACAGTGACGGAAAATAAAGACAGACTTCCAGACCTTTGCGTATCAGACGGTTACGTGTATAGAAGGACTCAATTTGACAGAGGGGAAGAAGTTCAAACGGAACAGTCCTGGAAACTTTGGGTCCCCACGGAGTTGAGACCTGGCTTGGTAGAATCTTCTCACAGTTCTCCATCAGCTGGTCACGGTGGAATTCATAAAACCTTGGAAAGACTACGCGAAAAATATTACTGGCCGGGAATGGTAGCGGATGTGTGTACTCTTATAAAAGAGTGTGAAGTTTGCAAGTGCAACAAAACGCAAAATGTTTTCAAGAAACCACCCATTAAGAAACAGCATATTACGGAACGTCCATTTCAAAGGCTGTTCATAGATTTCATGGGACCGTTTCCACGTAGTTGTGATGGTAATGTGTATGTATTTGTGTGTCTTGATCATGCGTCTAAATTCGTGTTTTTGCGACCGGTCCGTAAAGCCACTTCAGCAGAAGTCATAAAATACCTCGAAAAAGACGTTTTCCACGTATTCGGTGTGCCCGAATATGTACATTCGGATAATGGCAAACAATTTGTCTCGGACATGTTTAAAAGTTTCTTAAGCAAATATGGCACTAAGCAGATAAAAACTGCATTTTATTCACCCCAAGGGAATGCTGCAGAAAGAGTGAACCGATCAGTATTACAGGTCATAAGATCGTTCATCAATGAAAACCAAAGAAACTGGGATAAGCATATAAGTGACGCAGCATTTGCTCTGCGTAGTGCTACACATTCTGCAATCAACGTGTCTCCGTATTATGCTGCCTTCGGGATGCCGATGATACAGCATGCTGCATCATATGATATATACCGAAAGTTGGCTAGTTTAAAGGATGCAGATTGTGAGATAGAGACAGCAAGCGACAGACTACAGCTGATTCGAAATAAAATTATAAAGGAGCTGAAGCTGGCTCATGAAAGGAGCAAAAAAGCTTATAACACTAGAAGCGCAGACGTAAAATTCCAGATAGGACAAACTGTATACCGTAAGAACTTTAAACAAAGTTCACAAATCGAAAGATATAATGCAAAATTAGCTCCGAAACACATAAAATGTATCGTGCTAAAGGTTATAGGGAACTCTATGTATGAGCTTGGAGATAGCAATGGAAAAAAGATCGGTACCTACCACGCGAAAGACATTTTTGCCAAGTAGTGTTACACGTTTTCTTAGTGAGAACTCGTTTTACCTGTTGTAAGTTAAGGACATTGGAAGATACTGGACTACCCAAAACTTAGGAACGCGACCGAAATAGCCCATAAGTGTATTAATTTTTACCCTAGTTATCAGGAAAAATTAGTCCTCATCTGTTTACTTAACCAAGGACACTAACACAAACTCAAATCGAAAAAGAAAAAAAAAAAATACATGCGAACTTAAGTTGTTTGCCCGGCTCGGAGTCGTGGGTCGAAGCCACACGTTAGATGCGACAAATGAACCTGGACAGGCTGCGTTATTAAATTTTTTTTACACACACGCTCCATGATGCAAGCACCATCGGCGGATGTGAGCCTGTAACGACAGCCTTAGGCCGAAAATAATGTAAACAGTGTATGCGTGTTAGTATGAGTCGGAGGAGTATGCGCCTGTGTGAGTGCGATCAGCACAGACTATGTTGACGTAAATGTTGCTAACGAATTATAACACTATGTTATTAATTGACAGTCTAATCTGTCCATCTTTAAATGATTTATAACTAAATTCTTCCTTAGGAATTAATGTAGAAATAGAACTTATCATTTCACTTATATTTACAACTCCGGGTATGATTAGGGGGGGTGGCTTTGGGATACTTGGCATTGTTGCCTCGTTTGCTTCAGTGTTGTTGTTCACCGTGGATTGTGGTGGATCATCGTCGTCACTCAATGTTTCAAACCGGTTTGACTGCTTAAGAATTTGTTTTTTATGTTCATAAAGTTCAGGGGGCTCATCGCTGGCACGTTTTCCATATCTTTTTGTAACACTTTGCCAATTAAAGAGAGTTTTTTCACCCACTGCATTCATTTCGCGACTTGAAATTGTTGTTAGCAAATCAACTTCGATATTCACTGTTTATTTAGTAATCTCAATTAAGCACGTCTGTTCACTAGCACAGTTCATAAGAGACTGATGCCGATTGTTGCGAACATTTTCGTGTGCAATACTTTGTACCCGCATATATGGTAAATGCTCTACCGTAATTTCTTTTTCGACCTCCTAGCCCTAGCCTACTGGCGTGTTTACCTACAGCCCTATTAGGGCTGTACTCTGCTTTAGAGGCTTCAAATAATACATTTTTCTATTTTTTTTTTTAAGCTCTCCAATAATTCATAATTGTAATGTATTGCAAATTCATAATTTCAGTGGCCAATTCTACATAAAGAAGAAGGCTTTGAAGCGCGTTTTCTCGAGTTCTCATTTTTACATGTTCCCCCGAAAAAATTAAAGTGATCTAGCTTCAGTATTAAATGATCTTCTTTTTAAACTAAAAAAACGGGCCAAAATAATTATTTAAACGTCGAAAAAATTTTGCATTTTCCAATTTCTTCGGTATTTTTTTATTTCATATAGAAGAGTCACTCATTAAAATTAAAAGAAAAAATTGTTCGACAAAATCAGATGCACCGCATGACCTCCATCACCGGCATCATTTCAAGAGTTCAGACTGCAGCCGCTTCAGAAAACTGATCTCTTTGATACCAAAAATTGTTTTTTTAAAGCTGAAATGTAGTACATACATAATTTTCTGAAAAGTCCGTATACCGCAATAATTTCCTTACCTTTCAAAAAAATGGCTTGAAAAACACTTTTTTTCGGGTTCCAAGGGAGACTACTGCTTAATTGTAAAATTATGCCTAATCTAGTATAGCTCATTTATCGTATCACACTCTTTCACTATCTACACTGTAGTACTCTGGTAGAGAAGAGGCTTTTTGGTGCCTAATTTTTTCCAAAAATTATCTAATTCGACCGCTCCGACCGAAGAGCTCTTAATTCGAGTATATTTGTCACCTTCCTCTTTATCCAATTCTTCTAAGAAGGGGCATCAGTCTGTGTGCCGACATAGTACCGAATTGCTTGGAGTATAAGTCTCTGGGCGGTAAATATTATTTACTGCCAGGCGCGTTGTTTTTTCATTCTTGGCTGCCAAACCAATATACTATAAATCATAATTAGCCTAACTACTGGCTAACATAGGAGGTCCAACACAAGAAAAAAGAAAGCTCATCATGGCGGCAACCCTTGACATCCTACTTTATGGAGCCGAGCTATGGGCGGACTCGCTCAAGAAGAAAAATAGTCGAATGGTACTGGCCAAAGTATACCGCACAGCGGCTTTGAGGATAACGTCGGAATACCGCACAGTATCAGGGGAAGCTGTGGCTGTGATAAGCTGAAGATCCGTCATGTATTTATAACGATGCTGACGAAGATGACGCAGATCATACATTCTTTCAATGCACCCGCTGGCAAGACGCGAGAATCAGACTTGAAAACACAGTTGGAGAACTAAGAGTAGATAACATTGCCTCAATTATGGAGCAGAGCGAAGCAAACTGGGCAAAAGTAGGAGAGTTCGCAGAAATAGTAGTACGAGCGAAAAAGCGGGACCTGGACACAGGTGGCGAGATGTAATCTCACTATGAGAAAAATGGAACGCCACCCTGAAGTAACGCGAAAGCGGTTCCAGGGTGGGCGACGGTTCCCTAGAGGATGTGATGACACAATGATGATGCGGAAGTCATTTTTCTTCTCCTCACCCGCAAAACAAAAAAAAAAAAAAAAAAAACTATGCGGCAGTGGCCAATATATTACTCAAGATGTCAAACCTCATCCTTTTACGTGTATAAAGTGCAAGTCAATAAAATCTTAGTGTTAGTCCCAGTTGGTTTGCTTTTCCTTTAATGAAAATATAGTACCGTTCACTATTGGTAGGAAAAAATCTGAACATCCTGGGAATATAGTTTCTAACCAAACTGATATATAATTCCAGCATTGCTGTAGTTGAGCTGGGAGTATGCCTTGGGACATGAAACTATCTGTTGCCCAGCGAAAAACAGTCTCTGATATTATTTTGGGTATATCTCATCTTCCGTGTCTGGTTCATCCCCTTCAGAATGGCTCAATAAGCTGCTTGGGAAGTAAACTTAAATTTTCTGAAGGTTTTCCACATTATGCAAGGATATCCAAGATTTTTTTTGCTTTCTATATATGTTTTTCTGAAAGACGTAGTATTAGCCCAAGTTTTCGTCTATCCGGGATGTTTTTTCTACATTAAATTGTTTTCTTCATTATTTCTGTGATTTTAATACGGTGATTTTAATACGGTGCCAATGCTTCTTTAGAAATATTTTCAACGTAGGTGTTTTTAAATTTGTTACCTCATTTAACAATATATTTGTTTTATCAATCGATTTCTCTATAATTAACTTAATGATTTTTTGGAAAGATGTGGCAACTTTTATTAAATCAAACTCTGACTTTAAACCTCCTTACCTTTTTCATTTGATACTCACATAGCGATATTAATAATATCTTACAAATTTACACAAAACTTAAGAGTATAATTTTTTTCGGAATATATTGATCACAGCGACTCCAATTATTTATAATAATTAAAAGAAATTTTATGTCTGAAAATAAGAAATTAAAATTAATCCCTAGACGTGAGTTTAAGCATAATCGTTGAATATTTGGGTACTTCCGCAGGAAGTGAAGGCCATAGTTAGGTCATTTTAAAAATTATTCTGAACAATATATCTAAAGAGTGATTTGAGGTGCTACACTAGGCAGCAAATGAAAGTCTAAATTTCACAGTAGTTGTTTCAGTGAAGAAAAAAACTTTGTTTTAAAATAAATTTAGTGATAGGCATTCCCACCATTGCATTGCTCTGAATTACTGCACGAAGACGTTTTGGCGTACTTCGAACCAAATTTTCTAACATTGCTGATGGAATATTTACCCATGGACGCTTTATTTCTAGGAAAAATTACTGCAAGTTTATGCTACAGCATTTTGGTATTTTTGGGCTTAAAATTGGCCACAAATGCTCAATCGGACTTAAATGTGGCGATTGAGCATGCCAGCTAAGTATCATAATTTAGGACTTAGGGCCTCCTCCATACTGAGTCTTGGTTGTCTTCCTATTCTTGAAGTTTTTAAACACCTTTCTAGCCCCACCGATCGAAATTAAATATTTTCCAGAAATTTTTGCATATGTTTCACCCTTTTTTCTATCTTCCACAATTAAATTCCGAATTTCTTCAGTTTTCCGCGCTTTTAAATAAAAACAGAAAAAAGCTAAATCTAAAAACTATTCATCGTAACAATAATTCACTTAATCAATGTAAATTTAATAATACCTGTTATAAACTTTTGTTTTATCTTGCTAGAAATCGACACAAACTCAAGCTATATTCTTACATGACGCCCGCGTAGCAAATAACCAGCACAGGCTAAACACTTCTCACCGACTAAATATTTTGTAAATATAAATAATAACTTAAAATTTTACCTTTATAGTATATATTATATTAGAGATTTGAGGTGCTATATATTGAGTGCTTATTAATTGTTATCTGCCAAGTACCCACTATGCATTTATCAGTCGTTCCATCGTTCATACTGTAACGTTTAAATAAAACACGGATTTGTTTTTTTTCTCACACATCCGGTGTGCCTCGAAGAGAGAGGAAATCGTTGGTCGGTGAATTCAGTGTAGTTGTATCTGTCTCGAAGCCGCCAGGCTAGGAGGAAGCAATAGCCATCTCTGTCTCGAAGCTACAAGGCTAATAGAGAACAGAGGTGGGAATAAGAGCTATGAAAGTATATGTTTCCGTCTCTGTCTCAAAGCTGCAAGGCTAATAGAAAACAGAAGTGGCGATAGGAACTAGGAAAGGAGGTATTGCCGACTCCGTATAGAAGCTGCAAGGCCAAAAGAGTGCAGAGAAGACAATAGGAAGGGGTACTACACAAATAATATTAATTAATAAATTACTTACTACTACCTGTTAAGTTGGGCGGCTGGCTGATCAGCTCCTCGCTCCGGTTGTCCGCGAAATGAGCTTACTGCTGGCTAAGCACTGTTTATACAGCCTTTGCCGCGGGTTGTGTGCTGGAGCTATTGACAGCGGCGGAGTAGGAGCGCAGCATGTAGTAGTTAACAGCTAAAAAGTGCAGTAAAGATATTCGTACGGTAGTAGCAGAGTACGAAATATAATTGTCGTCGTTTGACCACCCGGTCGTTATGCGGTGTTTATTATAGAAAACGGTACTCCAGCGACCGTCGACTTGTCGGCGTGTCTGTACGTGTATGTATGCGCGTAGGTTGTATAAGGTCAAGTAAAAAGTTCGTTCGGTTTTTATCTCAGAGATGGCGTTATTGTCCATAGTATTAGTCTTACGTGTCACATTATGTCATACTATACGGCGCTGAAAACGTGTTTATTCGCGCTAAAAGTTTGTCTTTGACAGTTTTTCGATTGATTGACTCAGTGCTGTGTGTTTGGTGAGATTGGCAAGGAATCATCTACTATGAGCTGCTCCCCTAAGGTCAAACGCTCAATTCGGCCCTCTACTGCCATCAACTGGACCGCATGAAGGTTGCACTCATCCAGAAGAGGCCATCATTGATCAACAGAGGCCAAATTGTGTTCCATCGGGACAACGCCAGACCACACACGTCTTTGGTGACACGCCAGAAGCTCCAGGAGCTCGGATGGGAGGTCCCAATGCACCCAACTTATAGTCCGGCCTTGGCACCAAGTGATTACAATCTTTTCCTGTCCATGGCCAATGCGCTTAATGGTGAGAAGTTGGCTTCAATAGAGGCCTTTGAAAATTGCCTCTCCGAGTATACAAAGTTATCATATTTAGAATAATCAATAAAACCGAACTTTTTACTTGACCTAATATATCAGGTCGTTGTTATGTTGGTATGCATATTGCGTCGTCGTAGGGTAGCACACAAATATTGTAACGTATCGAATGCTACATTACAGTACAGCACGATACCAATAGTGCGCAAACAAATGCTGCAGCGGGCCTTACTCTATAAGGCATAACAGGTTCTCCAGGTGGGCCATTATTAGCGGGCACTTTAAAAAATGGGTTTTAAATTTTTTTATGAATTAACAAATATTTAACTGCACATCCATGTGGCAATCTAGTGACTGATGCTTAGAGCACACTTGGTGTCTGGAGGGAAAACTTCTCAAGCCTGTTTAATGGCAGTAAAAATGCAACACCCAGAGATGGTAAGCCCGAAATGATTATGATAAAGATAGTGGAACCCACTTTGACGAGGGCTAGAGCGATTGCCCGCTCAAAGGACAACAAAGCGGCTGAACCTAATGGTTTACCGGCTGAGCTATGTAAACATGGCGCTTCATGCATCACCTTCTTTGCAGAACGTGGTCGGACAAGAGCACGTCTAACGATTGCAACTGAAGTGGGTATTGTCAGCCTTGAAATCCAACGTAGAATACCTTTTGCAATCAGGGGCTACTTTAGCAAATTAAAAGTTAAGTTCTCTCTCTACGAACCAAAATCAAAATCTAAAAGCCACTCATAATTTTCGTTCTATTATATGGTGATGTTGCGTAGACAATGTAAATGTTTGTGAACGATTTATGTTGTCCAAAGGAACGAAAATGTTCCAGCTTTGAAAGTATTCGATGCAGTACCCGGAAGCAGCAGCGGAAGATGAAGAACTTCACTTTGTTAGATTCATTTGATATTTTTAACTGACTCCAACCAGCGAAGTGAAGAAAGGCGCGCTATTATCGATTCGTCTATAACCCACATAAGTGTTGTCTATGCCAACGAAGAAGAAGAAGAAAGGCTGAGGAAATTAAACTATTGGCAAATTTCTTTTTTGGAATAATCAGAAAATCAGATGAGATAGTTTAGTGTTGCAATACTCTTGTAATAACTCACATGCGAGAGTTCAGGCAATTCAATTCAGTAGTTTCGTAATAAAAAATGAAGCCTTTTCTATTCATAATTTTAGCATAGGGAGGACAATTTTTTGGTTTCTCGAAAATACTTTCAAAATATAGATTTTAACTCGACATGACAGTTTAGACCATTATTTTTAAAACCTATTAAAATAAATTTTCGGCTATATGAACCATTTCGAGGTATGTCAAGATTTCAATAGTTATTCCAACATATTTAACTAGACAAACTCAATTTTCGTAACGAAAAATACCATACAAAGCTCTCTCAATAAGTAACTGTCTAACTTTCGTTAACAGCATAATCAATCGTTTATTTCAGCTGATGACTTTGTTTCTCCCGACAGACATTTACTCTCCCTACCGAGGGAATTTCTAAACACACCTCGCAATCTGAGCGGAGATTTAGCTAAAACCTATACTCCTTTAATGTCAACTGCAAACGTACATAATACTTCAATTAGCTAAAGAATAATTTAGATACACAAAGATGAATGAACTACATATGCATGTACTATATGTGTCTTTATTGAAACAATGTAAAACTAACAAAACTGAGCGGTTTCACAAATTGGCAGGTTAGAAAGCACGAAAAGATTGCATGGCAACTCATTTAACATGCAACGCTACAAGCCTCACCATATTGTCTCGCTAGCAAATTTGATGGAAGAACAAAAAACGTCTGCATGTACGAGTATATGAATGTATGTTAAACGTGTATGCACATTTGAGTAAATGAATGAATGAGTGAATGGCTGAATTGTGAGTAAGTAAAGTGAATGGGAGGCGAAAAAACGCTGCATTCAATTCGCAAGTTAATTCATAAATACGCTTCAAAAGTATTCCAGCGCCAACAAACGTTCATACAAATGCACATATGTATGGTATATGCATATATGAAAGTTAATATGAGTATAGGTATACACATGCTTGCGTGTGTGAGTATATTTTTATGCTTTATGAAATGCCATTACAGAGTGAAGTACATACACATCTACATACTTGCATACATTCAATGAAACAAATACACTTACAAAATTGAAGAGTTGGCAATTCATTTGGCGTGGAATATTTACTTCTTTAAATGCATATGCGCATACATATATACATACATATATCATATATATTTGTGGTAAAATGCATAGCCGGCGAAAGGAGAACGTGCCATATTCGGGCAGCTGGCAGCAGAGAGTGAGCCACTTACGCATAACCATTTCCGTTTTCATTTACCCAGAGCACAAATACATACATATATGTATTCGTATGTTACGTACACTGGTATGTATTTGCTCATAGGTACGTATACGCCACGCTTGTGTTTCTTCGCTTCTCCGCCTTTATGGCGCTTGTGCAAATAGTAAATATGAATAATACCTTGTATATACATATACGAGAATATATTTTTAAGCTAAAAGCGAGATTATGTTTGCATTTATCGGCGCGCTTTATGTCCATACTCACATGAGCAGAGGCAATTGTTTCCTATTCTATATTTGCCTTTTTACCATTTACTTTACTTATGTATTCGCGCTATTTTGTTTCAATTAAAATGTGATGGCCTTTGTGGCTTGTAGGCAAATAGCTGTACTCATATTAACGTGCTTATATTCTTACGTGCATATGTACACATACATTCTTGTAAATCTATAGAAGAGCTTGTGCAATCTCTACATATTTTTTCTATAATTGTACAGTTATTTTTTATGAAAGTTAAATCAGCAGTGGGCCCATTTTTATTATTATACTTTTGATTATTAGAGAAAATTTTTAACGTTTTTCTCCATTCTACATTATTTATTTTACAATATTTGATTTTATTTTGTTTCATTTTAATATACTTCATATTATTATCTCTATATATTATTTTAATTTTTTTTTTCATCCCAATTTTGAACATTCTTAAAAATTTATTAAATTTTGTATGTCATTTTATTTTAATATTTTCTAACTTATTATATTTTTTTCACTTCCGTTTATTTAATTTTAGTCTTATTTTAAACTAATTAATTTAATTTAATTAAACTTTATTTATTTCATTTTGGTTTATTTTGAATTAATTATTATTCTTTTATTGAATTTTACTTCATTTAATTTAATTTTATTTTTTTTATTTAATGTTATTTTTTTTTTAATTTATTTTATAATATATATTTTAGTTAATCCACTTTATACTAATTTAATTTTCTCTTTACATTTAATTTTAGTTTTTTTTTCGTTTTATTATATTTTATTCTATTTTTATATTAAATTATTTAATTAAATGTTATATTTTTTTTTGGGTTTTTGTTTAAAATGGAACTGTTTCAGACCATACATTTTTTGGAAATAGTGAAAAAATTACAACAATAATTTTGGACGGTAGAAGTTATAGCTGCTATTTCGGAAACCACCACGTTTCCTCATCAGACTTCTTTTTCCAGACACCTTTTGTTCGAATGGAATTCGAACTTGGGATGCCCACAGCACGAGCCAATGGTTATCCCATTAAGCTGCATGTGTGCCGCTTTCACATATTGTTGTTTTTCACTTTTTTCCTTTTTACCTACATATCCACGATCAAGTGCTCAGATATTCTGTAGCTGTAAACTTGGCGCGATGTAGTTGTTTTTGCGAAGAATTTACCAAAAAATATTTTAAAGCAACACCTTTTTTTATTATTATATTTTTTATTTATCTTAATTTTTTAAAGTTACTTTTATATTTTTATTTTATTTTAGTTTTATTTTTATTTTATATTATAATTTTATTTCACTTTACTTTATATAATCCATTTTTTTTTTTTTTTTTTTTTTTATTTTATTTTATTTGCCAATATTTTACTTTATTTTATAATAATATGTATTGCTTAACTTTTTTAAATTAACTTTTTTTTTAATCATTTGCTCTATTTTATTATTGTATATTTTAATTTTTATTATAAATATAAATTTTTCAATTTTATCTTATTCAACTTTATTTTATGTTTTTATGTTAGTTTACTTTATTATATTTTTTGTTATTTTATTTTTATATATATTTAAACTAGTTGTGGTAATTTATATTATATTTACTTATTTTTCTTTTTCTTTTATTTCTCAATTGAATTTTAGATTCTATTTTGTATTAAATTCTTGGCTTTTTGGCTTTATATTATTTGAAATTTTGCTATTTTGTTTGCTTATACTTATATACATAAATTTATTGAAGTTTACATAAATTAACATGTCGCCTATGTTATGTTAACTAAGGTGTGAATTCATTCACATTTTGTCGCTTTGATGTGGTGACACATTTGGGGGTGTTACAAAAAACCATCAAAAGTAAGCCGTGCACTCAAACTTTGTGGGGGAAACATTTTAGTAAGTGCAAATTTAGTTATTTGACTTTATAGTGAAATAACATATAATTATAGTATTTTTAAACCAAGTTATCTTTAATCTAACACAAAAATAAAAATGTTTCAAAATTCAAATTTACTATATTGAATATTTAGGCAAATTTTATTAAGAATGATATGTATGAAAATCTAAATAATAAAAAAATAATTGGCGCTTTGTAACCGCTAAAGCCATTTGCGGTTTCGATTTTCAAATATTATGAATTTCCCCGCATATTTGACATTCTTACTGTATTGTATAAAAGTTAATTAAAATCTTCTTTATGCACACCGGACTTGAATAGTAAACAGGAAGGAATGTGTTACGGTGGCGATACGATAAGAGTGATTAACCTAGACGAACGGAAGGTGAGAGAGGACCGAGAGAGAGAGAGAGAGAGAGAGAGAGAGAGAAGAAGTAAGATTCATATAAGTTCAGTTCAGTTCGGTCTCATTTAATTATGTAATTTTTTGCTGGTCACGTGAGCGGGAGATTTTAATGTAAATTTTGCCTCAAACGATTGACTCTTCATGACACAATTCCCCTAGGTCCATCTTTCACGAAGTGTGGTTCAAATATACCTTTTTTTGAAAAATGATAACTTATTATGTGCGAATTTATAGTTGCTGGCTTCAAACTGATAGCTTTATTGATCCTAAACCACAAGTTGCATAAAATCTGCCTTGATGACTTGTAGGTATGGCTGCAAGCAGAAGACGTTTACGTGTCGGCGTCGGAGTAGTATATGAAAAGAGTTGCTATCTAAGAAAGTACTGGAAATGAGTGCTGATCCATACAGATCTGCATCCTTATATTTGTCTATAGGCATTGTCTTAAAAATTATTTTCATTATCACGACGAACTCTAGCAAATCGTCTAATTTTCTTCTTCTTTATTTTTATTGTTATCCAAATCGAGCAGTTTCAAAACTTTTTGACCTTTTAATCTTATTAAGATGATAATTGAAACGAATGTGGAGAGTTTAGTTATACAATAATAAACAATTTTTGTATAAAAATGCACTGTTGAAACTTACTTTGACACATATTTTCGTTATAACCAAACCACTTTTTCTAAAGTCAACAAGAACAGCAACATACAAATATTTTTCTTTTTTACTACGGCAACAACTAATATTTTTTTAGTTTTTTGTTTTACACTCCACTAAAAATAATTACTTTAACAGGTTTTCACAAATATATCTATTCAGCTGACTGAAGCTGCTCGTGCAAGAAGGAACTCGATATAGTTAAATTTTAATTCTTTTTTCTTGCGTAGAAATTCAACTGGTATTTTACTAATATAAAGCTGATGCAAAAGATGAATTGACGTTTCGGAGGGTATGGCCATAATAAAAATTGGTAACAATGGCAAATTATGACTATTGAGGGTATTTTTACAAAGTATTTATCCATATCATACAACAGTATTTGATTTCAAAATCTCAGTAATGTACATGATGAAAGGTAAACGACTCAATTAACATTCTTCAGAATATTTCAAAAAACTAATATTGTGTGCATAATGGCAATAATATTTCAGATATTTTGCAATATTCACTTGTTATATTTTTCAAGGTGCTGCAATTCTAAAAATGCCATTTAAATGGAGAATGAAGCAATTTCCCAACCAGCTAATAAGTGAATGTGACAACTGTCTATTAATTGCAACTAAATTGAGATTGATGCGAAGTTATGTATTAGCGCATGCACGAACTCGGTTTTCTTATACCTAAGCTTTTTTTAATTTTGTAACATGGAAACTAGTCGGTAAAACGTTTAAGAATTTAAAATTGAAAATAGTTAAAATTTGAGAAAATCCTAAAACTCCACAACTGCACTATTTTGGCTGACTTAAAACTGTAATTTATCACTTTAGTTATCCGAAACCAAATGCATTGCTCTGGAGTTTGAACATCAGTATAGGAGTCTCACATGCTTTTCCACTTACAATATACCCATTGATATATACGAGTATATTCGAAAGTGCTTGTGTAAACGCTTTTAACTAACTCATTCATTCACTCATTCATTTATTCATTCAGACATGTAACCATTCACTCTTTTTCACTTTTCTGAGCTGCTATTTATTTCATTCACAATGCCATTTAGTCGCTTGATTTTTTACAGCTATATATCTTCTTATATATGGTATATACCAATTTATACATACAAGTTATACTTGGTATACACATACCCATGTACAAAATCTCATATAACGTAGTGAAATACGCTCATAGACTCCCATTGTATGTGCTCCACTTTTCTATTGAATTCTACCTTTGGTTTCACATAACAGGTAGAACTAGCAGCATTTTATATTCGCATTGAAATACTTTATATACATAAATTTCTGAGGGTATATAAGAAATGTAGTATAAGCTAATTTAGCAAATGTGTGGTCTCCAGAAATTGTCATTCGCTTCACTCTGAGAAATGCGAGCCAGGATAGAAATTAATGAAAAAAAACTTTAACTAGGAACCAACATAGCTACAAGTAGAAGATAAAATTTTAATAATTCACAAAAACATAATCAAATTAAACGAATAAAAAAATTAAATTAAATTGCATACAATAAAAAAACATATTTAAAAAAAAATAAAAAATAAGATATATTAAATTAAATAAAAACAGATAAATAGCCTAAAATAAAATAATATAATATAATATATAATAAAGTAGTTAAAAAAATTAATTGCAGTAAAAAACAAAACTAAATAAAATAAAGAAACTTAAAATTGATTTAAAAAAATAAATTAATTAAAATTAAATACAAAAAAATAATATAATTTAACATAAAATAAAATAATAAGAAATATATATGAGTAATAAAGTGATTAAAATAAATTAAAATAAAGTAACGAAAATAAAATCAAATCAATTAAAACAAAATAAAAAATAATACTTTTTAATAAAGTAATAATAAAAAAGAGAAATGGAGAAGATCAAAGGCCAAATAACTTCAAATAAACTCAACTAAAGTAAAAAAAATGAAATTAAATAAAATTAAATTAAAGGAAATAAAATAAATAAAACGATTAAAATAAAATCGAGATCAAAAAACTACAACAAAATTAAATTAATTTAAATTCTATGAAATAAAATAAATAAATAGAATAAAATAAAATTGGGTTAAATAAAATAAAACAAAATAAAGCTAAATAAAATAAAATAAAATAGTATAATATAAAATAAATAAATGAAATAAAAAAAATAAATTAAAATAAAATAAAATAATATAAAATAAAAAAAAAATTAAAATAAAAAAATAAAAGAAAAAAATTAAAATAAAAAAATAAAATAAAACAAAATCAATTAAGTAAAATAAAAAAATAAAAATAAAGTAAATAATTTAAAATAAAACAGTAAAAAAAATAAAAAAATAAAGTAAAATACAAGAAAATAAAACAATATAAATTAAAATAAAATAAAAAATATGAAATAAAAGGAAATAATATAAATTAAAATTAATTAAAAGAATGAAGCATTATAAAATAACGTAAAATCTTACAAAAACCAAATAATATACAAACAAATAAAATAAAATAAATTAAAAAAATATTTTACAATAAAATAAAATAAGATAACATCAAATAAAATAAAATCAAATAAAATAAAAAAAATGAAATTATTATAAATTAAGTGAAAAAAATATATATATTAAAGTCATGTAAAATAAAATAAAATACAATTATATAAAATAAATTAGTTTAATTTAATTAAGTATATAAAATAACATAAAAAAATTGAAATAAAATAAATAAAATTAAATTAATTAATATTAAGTAAAATCAAATAAAATAAAGTAAATAAAATAAATTAAAATAAAATAAAAACAAATAAAAAAAAAATTAAATTAAATTAAAATAAAAAATATTAAAAACATAAAATATAATGAAATAACATGAAATAAAATAAAATAAAATACAATAGTATAAAATAAAAAAATAGTAAAATAAAATAAATAAGAGAAATATAATACAGTAAAATAAAATACAATTAAATACAATATATTAGTTTAATTTAAAATAAGTAAATAAAATTAAGTAAAATAATTTAAATAAAATTAAGTAAAATCGAATAAAATAAAATAAAATAAAGCAAAATAAAATAAATAAATATTAAATAAAATATAATTTTAGAAATTAAAATATAATAAATAAGAAAATAAAATAAAATAATATATATTGAAGTAAAAGAAAAAATTAAGGAAAATGAAATAAAATAAAAAAGTAAAATGAAATGAAAAATTGGAATAAAAAATAAAATGAAAATTATTAAAATAAAATAAAACAAAAAAAAAATTAATGAAAATACAATAAAATAGAACAAAATGATATAAAATTAAATAAAAAATGTTTACTGTCCTGAATTTGGAAATGGTGAAATAAATCGCATTGCTACTCGTACGTGTATTTAAGCAATTCTGCTTAGACTTTTTACGTATTTTATTTCGTGTAATAATTTTATATGTTTTGCTTGGCTATTCTTAAATATTTCTATCAACTGCCCATTTCCATGGAGATCTAATTAATCTTCCTGCTAAAATCTACAAGCATCGCGTTCCGCATTTTCTTAAATCAGACTAATTACCAGTTAATTAATGCAGTGTCAAATCGCAAAGCGACAGGAAAGTGCACAAATTACATGACATCTTATATGGTCCACCGTTATACGAGCATTTGTACCCACACTCACACAAAAACACTGAGTTTTATTCTGTCATCCATTTTAAGTTCCTATTTTGGATGGCGGATACCTAATTCCGACCTATGACAAGATTTTCGTGTGTTACATACAAAATGAAATTCATTCAAGAGGAGCAGTCAACAGTCAGACAACAGAGTTAAGCATATTGAGATGCAGCCAAGCTAAAAGAGAAGCAAACTCACAGCTAATGTCACACAGGTGGCTAACATTTTTTATTTTTTTTTTTGCTCACCGAAGTTTGCTACTACTTTAGGTGGCATTTGAAACGAAAAAAGTATAAGAGAAAGGTTGCTGACAGAAAAAGTGGCAAAAAATTAGCTTCCACTTATTTTTCTCTCTCGTACTAAATAGGTAAATACATTTCTTAAACAACGACGAGCTGAGAACATTTTCACAAAACTTTCACCTTAGCTAGACGAAATATAATAATCCTATGTACACATGTACAAGTATATATAACGCGAAAACACAACGCAGGCGCAAAGTAGAAAAAAGTTCTGTCGCTCATTCAGCACCTTTTGGGATTTCTTTTTTATATGAGAGCAGTTTTGTAATGTGACGAATATAATAAAAACGTAATTTGAGTTAGTTTTGTTTTAGCATTTCTGACGTGTAACGCTTATAGAGTATGTCGCAAGTTTATTAGCAAAATATTCAAGATTACTTAGTATAATTCATTTCAGTGCTATTTTAATTTAGTTGAAAATATTGCCTTCACTATCACAAATGCGCCGATCTATTGGAAGAATTTTAAGACAACACGCGCTTACCCGCGGTGAGCGAACGCAAACCTTATTCAACGCAGCATAAAATAGAAACCACTGGTCAGCCGTGACGCCCTTGTGGTGATTATCGCAAGCTCAATGCTCAAACTACGCCAGACCTCTACCCTATACTTATTGATTTCACAGCGATGCCTATAGTCACATCTATATGCGAATAGCATATCACCAACTACCGAAACATCCAGATGACGTTCATAAATCGGCGCTACTGATGCCAATTGGACTCTACGAATACCTTTTCATGCGCTTGGTTTACGGAACGCCACTCAGTCGCTCCAACGACTCATTCACGAAGTTCTGCGTGGTCTGCCTTTGTATTTGAATATATCGGCGACATTCTCGTTGCCTCACGAGATTACGAAGAGCATCGTAGTCATCTGCGATTAGTATTTAAGCGATTAAAAGAGTTTGGTCTAGTCATTAATCCGACAAAATGCGAATTTTGCGTTAACGAACTCAAGTTTTTAAGCCACCTCAATACGAGATTTGGCATTCGCCCCCTACCAGAACGTGTCGAAGCAATAACGAAGCTCAGCAGCTCAATAAATTTTTGTCAACAGTTAATTTTTACCATAAAATTTTGCTTCACTCCGCCGAGTATCAAATGATACTAAGAGCAATGATACCTGGTAAGAAAAGAAATGATAAAACGCCCCTCGTTCGGACGGACAAGCACACAGAAGCATTCGAGAAGTGTAATTATGAGGTAAAAAAATGCTTTACTTTATTAATTTTCCTTTCAAATGACCCACGATTGCCTCAAGAAATGATTGCTAATGAATTGGGCTAGAATGCCATGGCTGTATCGCGAAGAAATCTGCTCGATGGTTGCCACGAATCTTAAATGAGGACCAAAAAGAGGTTAAATTTTTCCTAAGCAAATTCGAAAATGGACAGTCTAGCAACTTTAGTACACTCGTTACTGGTGACGAATCAAAAATTGTAGCTGCTATTCCACTGGAAAAGGTTCAGACGGTAACTGCAAAATGGTACACCGAAGAGTGCTTACCAAAAGTTTTCAAAAATTGGTTGGGAAACAGGAAGAAAGAGAATTTGCGGCGCTACTTTTTACATCATGACAACGAGCCATCCCACACTGCTGAAATAACAAGTAATTTTGTTGCGATCTCTGGGATCGAAGAAATCCCTCCAGCACCATGTTCCCCGGATGTAGCACCTTCTGATTTCTGTTTATTTCCAAAAAATTAATACAAATTTAATAGCAACGAGGTGATAATTAATGCGGTTAATGCTGAACTTGATAAGCTTAAAAAACAAGATTTTGAAGATTGTTTTCAGAAGTGGATCTGTAGGTTTAAGAAATGCACTGAAATCAATGGCGATTAGGTAGAGAAGATAAAAAGAACAAGGGTTACGAATAATTAAAAGAAAAATTTTTTTTCTTGTCAACTTAAAGAACTTTTCTTAATCCCCTCGTATATAGAGATAATCTTTTGTCACATTTTTCAGTTCACTTGAATTATTTACAAAAAATTTTTTGGTAGTTTTATTGACCCGATAGTATGTTAGAGGTCATCAAACTGCATTAGGTCTCCCTAATGCAGTCATAGAAAATGCATTCATTTCATTTATTAAATCAAGTTTATGGTTAAATAACCCTAATTTAATTTACAAAGAAAAACATTTCTAGACATAGCGAAATCTAAATCAAGAGCTTTATAAATTACCTTAACTGAGTCAATGCACGATTAATTGGGGCAATGTTGTAATAATTTTATTTAGTTCTATTTACATTGAAGGGATAATTAGACCGTAGGGTTCTCTACAGGACATTAAAGCTAATCTGCTCAAGAAGTTCTGGCAATTAATAGAACCTGAAGTAATGTAAAAGATCAATATTATAGACTGCAAAGTGCATCTACCGTAAGGTGGTAATGGGTCAGCAAAGTAGAGTAGTTGAAGGGAAAATTAGAAAAAATTCTTTGCAACCTTTATTCTCTTGTTAAATACACTGGACTCCAAGCTATAGACTTTATTCTAGCTTCGAACGAACTAAAGAGTTAAGCAATATTTTTCAAGTATAAGGATCTCTACAAGTCCTTAGCATAACGTCGTATAAATGATAAATTTGCATAAGATTTTGGAACCATCTAAATTGTTAATCTAACATTATTTTTATTAATTACATACCAGATTCCAGCAATCAATTACACACCTTTTGAGCGTGAGAGACTACGGATATGACTTATAGGTTTACAGACGGACAAATAACATTTTTTCAAAACACAACCCCAACTGAACGAGAGATGCCAGAGTCAAAAGACGGATCAGCAGCATCACAAACAAAATTATATATGAAAAAAATATCAAATAGAGGTACAGGCTCGGATAAGCTTTTACAGCAGACACCATTGAACAATATACGTGTGGGAATATTAAAAATAATTTTTTAAACCCGATATATTTCTAGAAAGCTTTTGGATTTGCATTACGTGTGCTCTGCATAATCCACAAAAAGGGCGATCCCACAGTCTGTGCTAATTACTGTGCCTCCTTAACATCGCATATAAGGTCCTATCAAGAGTTTAGTGAGAAAGACTAAAGTCCACCGTCAACAAACTGATTGGATCTTATCAGGGTGGCTTTAGACCTGGTACGAATAAGTCAAATGTGCCAAATCTTGTAAAAAAAACCCGTATAAAGGGAATCGACACACAAAACCTATTCGTCGATTTTAAAGCAGCCTTCAACAGTACGAATAGGTGTCGCCTTTACGCCGCTATGTCTGAATTTGGTATCCCCACAAAACCATAAGCAGCACGTAAAATCCCGTCAGGATCGGGAAGAAAGGTGTCGGATTCATTATCAAGCCATTTTTTTCTCTCATAATCCTCATAAGATCCATGACTTTGACGTCGGCTATCTTCGATAGACCCTCCAGTATTTCGAAACCTAGCCCTGCTCAAATCAGGACAGTCGCTTAAGAAATGGGTGTTCGTTTTCTCCTCCGCATCGTACTTTCGGCTTATGCAGCATTTTCTATAGAGAGCCCCTAGTCTTTCCGCGTACCATCCTATCAGACAGTGGCCTGTCAGAACTTTATTTATTTTTAAATAATTTCCTTTAAAGACTTAAGCGTGTGTGCCTTAACAAAAGTTTCTGGCACTACTTCGATGGTCAACAGGTCGTATAAGTAATATTGTATTGATTGTATTGTACGTGTATATACCACACGCATTCATATTTATTTATATTTATTTATACAAAAGTGTGATTTGAGTTGTTTGTGTAAACCTACCTTTTTTGGTATTTATGTAAACACAATATACATAAGTACATACATATACATATGCTTGTATGGGTTTCATAACTACGAATGTCAATGTGTCATAAAGTTCAAATTTCCTTTAATAAGCCAAAGCACGCATTGTTGCAGAAGTAAATCGGAAAACAAACAAATCATTAGCAACGAAGAAGGCGGCAACCGTGAGGTGTGGTACATTAACAAGCAGGCAAGTCGGTAAACAAAAATAGAAGTTTTACATATATGCTTAAGTGTGTATGGTATATGTTGAGTTTTTTAATATACATATTGTATATAAATATGCGTGTATGTATGCACATGCAAGTAAATACGAGTATAAGCATATATACATATAAACATATATACATATAAATGCTTTAAAAATAGATTGAGTCCTAAAAAAAAGCTGAATATAAATATACCAACCGTTGGCAGATAAAATAAATTGACTATTCTTCAGCTGCTGTATGAGTTATTGTATCTATGCAGTTTTTAAACTCGGTTAAACTGCTTTAAGGCGGATATTGAAAAATTTTTGACTACCAAATATTTATTTCGAAATTTTGTTTTACATTTTTTACGATTTAACGAATATAATTCCGTTTTAAAACTTTTCAGCACTCGACCAACTTTCTGAACACTTACTTTACTATCGGTCACTCAAATACTTACATGCATACATATGTATTTGTAAGCAAATATAATTCTAATATTTATTTATAACTTTTTGTGTATTGTTTGCTTTAAAGATTATGCATACATAGAAACAAATTGTTTTTGTCTCATTTTAATGGTGGCAATAAACTATGAATTTAAACAACTACAATGTATATATTTATAAACATTTTTATGTATTGTATGTGCAAGTATATGCGCCTGTTTGTTATACAAAGTTTAGGTTGATACATAAAAAACGAATGTATACGGGTTGTTTAAGCAGCTCACAAAAAGGAATTTTCTATGCTGGTCATGGTTGCATATGAGCAGGAAATATGAGCTTTAGCTGCACATATTTGTGTGACTACATATATGTAGGGGCCTGCGTATGAACTAATATTGATTAATGGCCGGCATAGTAAAATAAAAATAAATTTTTGGTTGAATATGTTGCTATAAATAGTTGAAGCAACTTTGGCAATTAAATTGTTGCAGAAGAGAGCAATACTTAGTGCCTTTAGATTTTGTAGACTATGGAAAGCGTATGAATGAAATATTTTGTCCGAATAACCTATTCTAAAGAACAAATGCAAGAAGATATATATAGAATTTATTAGTGTTTATAAACAAATACTGTGAATGTTTCTTTAAACTACAACAGTTTCTTGAAGCCAATACACTTTTTAAATGTCAAAAACTAAAGTTTAATCCTAAAAAACTTATTAGAGTAGACTACAAAATGGCTAACATTGCATACCAGGCCAGGATCCAACCGATATCCAAGAATAATAGAAAAATTAATATAAAGATAAAGAGTAGCTCGGCCGAAAATCGTTTCAGCGATTACAAAGAGCCAATTATATATGGTATACCAGATGTGTTAGTTGAAATTCGCCGGTTTTTTCGATAAAGAAAACACTTAATTTTCAGAGGAATCTCAAAATTTTTTCATCCAAAGTATCGACTATTGGTTTCTACACATTTCGCCCATCTCTGAGGCAAATTATGGATACCATTCCAAAAAACCTTTTTCTCTTTCGAGGCAAACCATTTTCCATACTTCTGGATCTTTCCCATGGCTTTTAAACGTTGGCAAATTGCTCTTCGAGTCGCATGTAGTGTTTCTGCCAATTTTTGTTGCGATGCTGCACCATGTGTTCATTGTCTGTCAAATCGAAATCTCCACTTTTAACCGGTGGGCTTCAGCTGCTTTTTCTTTAAATGAAATATGAAAAGCAACGAATGCCGCAAATGCGATTTACTTGGAACGAAACTCGACATATTCACTGAGGTAAACAAATATGACGCTATTATTTTGGCGGAATGTGACTTGCGTATTTTTGTAGGTTAATGTCAATAGAAAAAAATTACATACATGCCAAATCATAGAAATTTATACATATTGCTAGCGACATCTACTAGTAAAACCGGCAACCTTCAACAAACACACCTGGTATTTAATTTCTTACCTCTCATTATACTCCATATTTAAGGCATCAACCAAAAAAACTTAGTAACAAAAGTTGGTAGCCAAAAATTACTGATATAGGTTTGAAACCTACTTCTCATACACGTATTTAAGACCAGACAGTTTCCTGAAATTGTTTTTTTCGATATTCGCGGTTCGGTTCATCATGAATTCATATTCACCGGACTTACGAAAAAAAGTGCTGGCAGTTTAAATGACAATTTCCGGATACTTTCTGGTTTAAATGTATGTTTAGTCGTTCACTAATTAATTGCGTTTGAAGACAACAGCTAATCTTATTGAACTTTTTCGCACCTAACCCCTTTACCGTTATGGGTTTGAACAGCTGACCTTATCTATGCTTGTTTATAAAAAAAATTATTAAATTATTTGAAATAGTTTCCATTTCATCATTTTAAATATACCTAGTCTTTTAATACCAAAAGAGTAAAAATGCACTCCGAGCAAGGCAAAAAATATGTGATATATACCGAGAAGATGTGTTGTTCGAACTCCAATGCAAAATTGGTTTGCAAAATTTCGTTCCGGCAATTTCGATCTTGAAGATATGCCACGTCATGGAATGCCTCCTGAAGCCAATGTGGATAAAACAAAGCCGTAGATCGATGGAAATCGAATAGATTGCTAAAAGTTTAAATTTGTCTAATGCGACTGTTCAAAAGCACATAAAATATCTAGGATTAATTCCGAAGCTTGACATAAGGGTTCCTCAAGTTCTTATAGAACGAAATTTGCTTTGTAGCATTAACGACTGTATGTATGTGACGAAAAGTTGGTTTTTTTACACTAATGTAAGGCACAAGAAATCATGATCTAAAGAGTATAAGGAATAATTCTATATTTTCTACATCTAAAATAACGGTCTTAACAGATGAAGAAGCTATTATAGATGAAGACCCAGTTAGTGGAATCAAGTTATATTTAGGGACGCAAAAAGTTCAATTTGGAATTTTTTGCGAGTTTGTGTCGTCACAGTCGTCAAGGTAGTGCTAAGGTACCGAGCGCAATATCTTACTAAGGCGCATTCAAAATGAACAAACACTTTTAGGATATTTCTATGAAAAAAGATTGGAAAATGTTTGGGCTTACTGACTGAATTTTTCAATGTGATAATGCGCTTGTACATATTGTCAGGTGGTAATAATATGGATGTCGTCATAATCGAATCTAGCTTACACACAAAGGTTAAGAGAATGGACAGCAGTTTTAAAAACAAAGGTAAGGAAATTTCAGTTATTTAATAGTTTGGGTCCCATAAAGCTATTTGGTAAGTCTTTATAAATCCAACCCCAAACGCTTTTTTGATGTTATTTATAAAAAAGGTGGCAGCATAACATATTGACATATCAAAAATAAATTTAAATAGAGGATTTTTCCATGAAGTTTTTATAGTGAATTTCAATGCGTTTTTGAAGCTTGCGTCGTTACATTTTTATTACTGGCGTATTTTTTACTTGTCAAATTTTAAAAAAATTACGGCTCCAAATAATATCTATCGGAATAGCATAAGTATGTGTTAATTTTATGTTGCTGAATTTAATAAACTAGTTTTAACCAGGATTTCTTTTCATCAAAAATACAGCCTTTTATAAAGTGAATGCGATAAATCTTATGTTTCTACTGCGCGATGTACATATGTACATATATTGCTGATACGGCAATATGCTGATGATGTGATGTTGACACGGTGATGTGTTTATGTGATGCTGACGGGGTGATGTGTTGATGTGCTGATGTGATATGTTAATATGACGCAATGATTTTTTTGTGCGGGCTCCAAAGCCTGCCATAATTATTATGAAGTAAATAACATAAAAGGTCTGTATATTTGTTTGTGGAACAAAATGTGTTTAATGGAGCTTGCGGCCTCTAGAAAACTGCAGATAATCTCACATGACGAAAGCTGGTCTAGAATTTTAAAAATATCGAAAAAAATAATTGTTTGTCTTAAAAGATGCTTTATGGTCTTAGAAATAACATACTAAAAGATGAAAACCGGCAGAAATGTCTAAATGCCCTCAGCCAATTTAATATGATTTTACAATACTAAAAACGCGACTTTCTCGAAACCACTATTTTTAATCGGTCGAAGACATAACTCGAACAAATCACCACAGATTCTTACGACATTTTGACAGTACATTCGAAATATCGATTTTTAATATTACATAATAATATCAATAATATATCAATAAGATAATCAACAAATTTATCTCGTTTTTGTAGTGAAATGTATAAGTTTTTGTTCAAACGTGCACTATTTCGCGAAAAAAAAGAAAATATCGATAAAATCCTCTATAGAAAGGAATAGAAAATTAAGGAGTTTATGTCTTTGAACATGGACTCATTAGAAAAAATGGCGTCTTCGGAGAAACAACCTTTTTAAAATTAAATCACACGAAAAATTTACATTATTAAACCTTTTTCACAAATTTGCGATTAATTCCTTTGTTGATTCAATATAAATTCATAAAAAATGCTCATTTTTTTGCGTTTTAGACCAGCTTACCCCCTTAAACCAATGTGACAAAAATTTCATATTTTTCAAGATAAGCTTACAATGTTTCCTGGACATTTCCAGATGCCGATGATTTTTAAACATCTAAGAAGAGAAAGGAGGAACAATCACATGAAAGTCTATCAATAGCTTAAGGTGTATTTGAGACAAAAGTAAAAACGCTTCAGAAGTTGACGTAAGAGAGATATACATTTATTTGCCTGTTACTAAAAGTAGATATAAAAAAATAGCTAAATTAAAATTGTTTCCAAACGATTATACCCTTGTATCCTATGTACTATATAATGATAAGCTCAAAGTTAGTCTTAGAGCTTTTCATCATCTCAACGATTTACAAGATGAAAGAAAAAATGTCAGAAATAATACTTCACTACAACTTAATTAAGAGCTGAAGTAAATGTGCTTGGCTAATTTGTTGTAAATTGCACTTACATGTGCCTAACGAAACGCTGGTCATCAGTTTTTTTCTCTTTTACGGTTGATGTGACTTAGAGTATCTATTTTTTGAACCTTCATTAGTATAATATACGTACTGCTTCCGTAAGGTTTTAAACTGATCTCGAAATTCTTAATTTACTACTCTAAAGTACCTTTAGCTAAGAGGTGTCTCAATCATTTTCTATCGAAATTAAATAAAGTCAACTGGTAGGGTAGTTTTATGGTAAGTGTGTCTTCCATCTATTCGAATTCTTTAAAAAATTGTTGTTGGAATGACATTTATTCCCTAAGGTTAGCACCCCAACAGACTTAGTTATTTGATCACTTTTCAGGAGGTAAATGTTTTGGGAATAGGCTATTTTGATAGTCGCCAAGCAATCATCGATTTTGTAAAATTTTAAGAAATTCTTTGGAATACCTAGATTTTGTAACCTTTCCTTAAGATTTAATTAGTCTTACATCTTAATATAACTGCCGCTTTAAAACCGCTGAAGTGATTTTTAGCCGAGATCCTCTTTCAATTTTTGGATGCGTCTAAATGCCGCAAAACAGTAATATCGTTTCTATACATATACATATGTATATATGTATATTTTTGTTTACATATCTCTACCATGAGTTGACTGACTGTCTGACCACGCTCATTTCCTATAAACTTCTTGCTGATCCGTAAACTTACGTGTGTATCTACTTGCGTATGAATGTGTAAATGTTGGAAACATTAAAACTTTTCTTTACGCGTAAAAGCGTTGACGTGAGCACAAAAGTCATGCAACCAGTGGACATCTACAGACCTTCATATAGATACATATGTATGCATAGGTATATTCGTATATACATACTTACATATGTATGTATAAAAGAACAAGTCTATAGTGAGTGTAATGGTGTTAAAAAATACTTTCGCAAGCAATTTGAATAGTCGTAAGAATCAGTAGTTTCATGCATACGAGTATAGTATATACATATGTAGCTACATTCTATTTGTAGCTAAATCTGAACATGGCTGATAAGTTCTCAGATAAGGTTGGTAAAACATGCGTACAGCCACTCGTACATATATTTACTTTGTATGTATAAAATAACAAATATATATTGAATACATATACATATGGTATATATAGGTATATGTATATACTCAATAGTAACAATACGCTTATGAAAATGTGCGTGTCAATGGTGTCAGCAAATATTACAGTTATAAAAAATAAACAATTGGCATATTTTTATATCCACATATGTGTTCATCTAACGTACAGTGTGCAATAAAAGTTTATATGTGATTAACTGTAAGGTTTTTTTGATGAAAAACAGGAAAGATATATTCTAAAAAACTCTGTTTTTTTTAATTATGCCTTTCTAAAAAATTTATTTGTTATAACAATAGCTTAACGATCTTTCTTAATTTTTATAGTCAGAATAAGGTTATTTTCGAAATTGAATTGCGATTGAAGTAAGATCATATTCTAACACAATTATTTAAGGTTGTGCAGGTAGAAGACGTATAAATTTTACCACGTGAACTCTTAAGTATTTAGCACTGATAAAGGTGACTTCGGACAGCGGAACATAACATACGTGAGTTATTTAAGAATATTGGTGCTGGTTGAATACTAAGTTTCGATGATCAATCCGATGGCATGTCTTCATGGTTGAATTATTTTATTAGTAGCTCAGTGCAAAATTTCCACCGATCAGCGGTCATTTAAAGCTTTATCAGACATTCATTAGCCGCTGACGAAAATTGAGAACATTTCCATTTTCATTGCAGCCATCATTATTACGTATAAAGTACCACTTTATATTGGTGAGCATATAAAATTTGTCAAATGTTTCTCATATTGAAATCATGGTTTTTAAAAACCGCTCAAAAGTAGCTATTAAGACCAATATATAAATGAAATGTCATTTAAACTTTTATTTAATGGTTTTTCAATGCACACATATGTGTATGTACTATGTACATCTACATTTATTTTTTTTTAAATAATTGCAAATGCTCGTGAAATACAATTTTTTTGGAAGGTTTTTAAAAATAGATGGCAAAATATCTTCACATTCTAAAGGTAAAGACAGAGCTAAAAACTTCATAAATAAATATATTCTAAAAAAACTTAAGTGACAATGCCACACGAGAATGATCTTCTAATTCCAACGATATAAAAAAAATTTTGGTTGGTCACTTGAGTGGCTTGTAGACCAGAAAGAGGTACATCTGTAACACCAAAATTTCAGGACGGGAATCCAACAAACCACGTCTTGGTCTGGCTTTCAAATACAGCATTCTCACTGCATGTAAACCACAGAATTTTTTCGATATATTTTGAGGTGCTTTTAAAATTTGTCTACTATATTAAAATCCTACTAATTTTTGTCAATCTGCCAGTGACCACATTCTCGTAAAGAAGGTATAAATCGAACTTGGTTCCAGGTCTCTGGTCCATATAAAAAAAAACAAAAGTATTCTATTGATGCTTATCATCCAAATATTTGTCTGAAACGAATCTTCATTATTTACACTTTTTCAAAAGGATCGAAAAAGAAATTCAAATAAAAAAAGTTATAAAGGGTGGTTAAATTTTCAAGGGCCGATGTTGATTTTGAATAAAATACAAACTATTTAGGAAATTATTGAAATTTTATTTTATTATGATATATTGGTATTACTCAATTATGTATGTAACAAAATATCGGCCAAATGAGCGCCGCGACCTCGGCGGCACACCTCCATACGATGGTCCAAATTTTCGATGACGCTGAGGCATAATGGAGTTTCGTTCGGCCGTTAATGTGCCGAATTATCTCATCCTTTAGCTCTTGAATTGTTGCTGGCTTATCGACGTACACCTTTTCTTTCAAATAACCCCAGAGAAAAAAGTCCAACGGTGTCAAATCACATGATCTTGGGGGCCAATTGACATCGCCATTACGTGAGATAACACGGCCATTGAATTTGTTGCGCAAAAGAGCCATTGTTTCGTTAGCTGTGTGGCAAGTGGCACCGTCCTGCTGAAACCACATATCGTCCACATCCATATCTTCCAATTGTGGCCATAAAAAATTCGTTATCATCTCACGATAGCGAACACCATTCACAGTAACTGCCTGACCGGCCTCATTTTGGAAAAAATACGGCCCGATGATGCCGCCAGCCCATAAACCGCACCACACAGTCACTCTTTGTGGGTGCATTGGTTTTTCGACAATCACTCTTGGATTCTCATTCGCCCAAATGCGGCAATTCTGTTTATTGACGAATCCACTGAGGTGAAAATGTGCCTCATCACTGAAGATGATTTTCTTCGAAAATTTTCATAATAAGTCTGGATAACTTTAACACGTTGTTGGATTGTGTATCTCTCCATGGTTCAAATTGAGTAAGTCTGAAATAGAGAAATGTCAAATTAAATTCGGAAAAAAACTTAGCGTTTAGGTGTGGTTCACATTCAACATCGGCCCTTACAATTTAACCACCCTTTAGATACGATTTTTGCGCAACTGAAAAATTCCAGGAATTATTTCAAGTATTTGAAGTCAGAAGAAAATCACACGTTATGTTATATTAAGTCAAGTAACATGTCATCCATTATTTCTACATTAAATTGAAAGCTTTTTTTAATATAGTTAGAATTATTAATTTTGTTCAAATCGAATATTCGTTTATTTTTGTCATATTGAAGGTACTGTCATTATCACTCTTTTATAGAAATTCTTATCTCTATTGGCAAAAAATCAGCATAGAGTTCTTTTGTGGCCAATTCTTCAACAGCCGAATCGAATATGGTGGATACTATAAGTTGGATGCATGAGAAGCCCCTCTCGGAGCTCCGGGTGAGTCACTATCGATGTGTGGGGTCTGGTGTTTTCCTTTTGAAGCACAATTTCATTTCTGATGGTTAAATAAGGGCACTTTTGGGCAGAGTTGCTGACAGTACAGGTGCCAATACACAACAAAATCTTCGTGGCTTGGAGACCGTTTGATTTCCTTCTCTTCAATCATGAACGTTTTCATTTGACGTTGCTTTAAGTGATCGACTTTTAATTGCCAGTCACCATTCGCTTCAGAAATGGGTGAATTGTTTTCATGAGGTTTTTTCGTTAGCTTTTGTGGCACCTATACACCGAGCTTCTTTGTGTATTCAGCCTTTTTCAAGTGGTTCTGAACTGTTTTTTTTGTGTAATGTTTAGCTCATGTACTTGTCGAGCTCGACATATATTGACAGTTTTGCTAGTTGGTTTTCCACTCCTTGGAAGTTTGATGTAAAAGATTCAAAATTGCCGGAACGAAATCGGAGAAACCAAAATTATACATGATTGACTCTTCCAATATCGGAACCATAATCACTATACACATTTTCAGCAGCTTTACTGCGTTTTTAATTTTTTCTTTGCTTGCGTCCATCTCCGGCAAGCACAGCGTTACTGAGTTTAATGATCTCCCATTATCTTTCTCAGTACAAAATATCATCTTTCTGGTACCATCATGCGTAGTCCAATCGCACTTTTATTGTAGAACGCGAGATCATAATTATCATATCATTAAAACCATCTTTTCCAAAATATTGGCTGACTTGTTGCTTAATATAATATTAAGATTATAAGCCTAAATGAAAACATAAATTGTCTTCTATATTGGAATCTTAACCTCAACATGGAAATATTAAATTCCAGCAGAATTTCATTCTTTTATTTTTGGAATAAAAGCGCCCTTGGACCAATAGGCTTTATTGTTGTGCTATTTTAGGCTTTGATAAAAACCCTCCTGAGTCTTGGAAAATTATAAAAATCCAAACTTTATTTATCTTTTACATATAATTTACATCTGGAGTTACTTCAAGACAGTTCAGAAGCAAAATCCTCAGCTAACTTACTGCAAATAATTGAATACTTCCACTATACACTGTACTCACTCCCGTGGCAAAGTGTATACAGCCACTTTGCACATTTATCTGTTTTGTCTGCTGTGGGGTCTTCTCGCAAATGTCGCATAATGCCACATATGTTGGTCCGAAATTGCGGTGCTCATGTTTCATATTTATGTGCGGCAATAGCAACAATATTAAATGTTGCCCTTAGACAACCGAAAATACAATAGTAGAGGCAGCAGTGGCAGTAATAATAATATCATATACGTGGAATTGATAGCAAGGCATTTGCCTTGAGGTGGAATGAGGTGGAAAAAGCGCAACAGCAATGACTTGCCAGAGAGGGAGTGCGAGTGACTTATACTACAATGAAGTTATCTATGTATGTCTGTTTATGCAAGTAAACAAAATGAAAGCAAATATAACGATGTTGTCTTGTTCCTTTATATTTATTTTATTTATATATATATTTTTTTTTTTGTTCTTCTTTTTTTTGTGTAACTTGATGTTCCTTCATATTTTGGCATTTTGCTTTGTAGTTTTTTTTATTTTTTATTTATTTTTTATTTATTTTTTTCTGCAGCGTTGTAAAAATAAACGATATGCCAATAACATTTGACACACACAGCTGTTCGTGTGATACATTGACACAGTGTTACAGTTATGGTTATGACAGCAAAAAACGCATTGAACGGAGTGTTTGTATGCAGCATGATGCTAGTAGCACTTATATTGTATTTATTTGTACACCTACATACGAGTATATGTATATATATATATGTCAATTTCCCATAAAAGTTTCGTAAGTTTGCCCACGAGGCGTATTTGGAGGTTGAAAAATTTCATTTCGCAAATACTGTTGCGGCATTTTGTTGTCTATTTGTATTTGAAAACCGCATATTACGGCAGAATATTCATATTTTTCCATAAAATACACTGAAATTTTAAAAATATTTACAAGCATTCCTACATTAGAATACTAAATACCTATATACGTTATATTTACATATTTGCCTTTATTTGAAACCTTATTTAACCATTTTATTTGTATTTTATTAGGTCAAAATTTATTGAGGCATTCACATTTTTCACATTCAAATTTCGTGTACAAACCAACCTACCAAGTTTCATCAATCTAAGTAAATATTGAAATACTAAATAGGTATGTTTTTATTTCTAAACGGATATGAGTGTCACTCAAACACATAATTGTCAATGGAAATATTTACAATTTTTGGCAATATTGGCGATGAAATAGTAACAAATTATGGCAATTTCAATGGTCACGTGATATTATTTATGAATGTATGTAAAGAGTGGTATAAAATATCAATTTAAATGTGAAGTCTGTAATAAAAATATTTTTAATTTTAAATTTTTATCTTTACTATTATTATTTATTTGCTTTGTTCACGGTAGAAGCAAACAACATTCATACAAATACTTTAAAATGGTTTAAATAAATCAGTTGATTTGTTACATTTTCATATATAAATAACTATTGGATTAAAAGTCCCAGAGCTAATATAAAAAACGCAGTTCCTCAAGGTACTAAGTTCTTGAGCACCCGCGATGTCGCCACACTCACCTTACATAAGCGATCAAGCAGATTCGTAGATGCCACCAATATGTTGTGAATACAAGGCATCTATGCGTCTCTCTGTAGTATATATAGTAGAACTCCAGATACTCGGATATCGAGCACTGTGAGCAGCTCGATACTCGCTCGATATTCGTTCATTGCTCAACTGCTCAAATGATAATATGAAATTTTTCAAATTTCAATTTTGTTTGTCAAAATTTCTTCAGTATTCCAATGAGTTTTACACTTTGCATAAATAAAATTAAAACTATAGAAAGCAGTACTGCTTGCTCAATTGCTTGAACAGCTCGTAAATGTTCGATCAAAATCTTGAGCTCTAATATATAGTGGCATCCAGAGGCAATGTATTGGCAATCTCGGGCGGTTTTGGTATCGCCTGTTCTCTTATATCTTTCTTTTACAGCGGTTACCATTATGTGAGCCTTCCTACTGCGTAAATTTAGTCTCACATGACGGTGCTCAGTATCAATTACCATAACAGATTGAGGGAAAGATGAAATCCTAGTATGTTTATCTACACACGATGGTATTACCTTTTTAAAGGCAACATAGGTGGAATATCTTTCACTGCTCCGTCCTTTGTTCTTGTTTTCACTGAATAAATTTGTGGGACATTAACTCTGGAAATTTCCCCCCAATTGAGTGGGTTGCTGGAATGTCTTCAGCAGAGTTGTTTGCTAGTCCATTTTTGAATTGAGCATATCAAGCTAAAAGCTAGACCTTTCTAAAGATAAAGTGAAGCCGTCTTATACACAGCATCACAAGGTCTGCTGCACAAGCTACATGTTCTCCTAGTTCTCCCAGCATCTATGAGGGCGTAGTTGAGGCGTGTACGAGCTTAGATGTCTCACTGCACCTCCAGTAGCACCGCTTCGCCTACATGTTCCAGACGCTATTGCTAGATCAATTGACCTCTTATTTTGAAGAGTGAGTTTTCTTTTTTCGGATTGGTTCATCATCCTCAGGACTCCAGAGCTACAGGTTTGTTTTGGCCTTACCACCATAACGTTTGTCTGATTGCAGCTACCATATCCCACTCTTTTCGCGTTACTTACATAGCGGCCTTGTTTTGTGTTCGAGTAGATCTTTTGTTTCTCGGGTACCATCTAGCATATGTCCAATCCTTAGACCGTCAATCATTATGTTAGTGGATGGCATTCGTGGGGCAAATCGCAAAATCTGACACTCTTCTAATTCCTCGCCTTTGTATATCATCTTGACGATCTTATAGATTGCTAAGTCAGATTGTATTATTCTAACTCGTCTTCGGCTTTTTCATCAATTATCCTGCATAGAGTCTTTAGCATTTACTGTTCATGTTAAATCATTCGACGTAATATGATTAGGTTCTTCGATTTCTATACTGCCATTGTGGCCACTCTATTCACTGCTTTCCAACCATAGAAAGACTATAAACTTGACAGCCTATGGTTTTATGAAAACCTCTGAAAACGGCTGCAGTATGCAATGAAAAGTCATGATTTATTTCTAGAAAGAAAAAAGCATATGGGATAACAACTACTATTTATGGCAATTATTGCAACATTTTTTTAGTGTGATTTTCAAGTATATTGAGATAACATTCAGCTATACGACGTCGTGTGGCACCCTCATGTTTGTAGTTTTCATCACTCACGCCTTTCTCTTTCTATAAATAAATTCAGAGTTTTCATCGCGTACTGATGCTGTTTTCTGGTCTTCATCGAAGAGGTTTTCCGCGAAAGCTATTAAATATCCTTTAGGAACTCTTGAAGTTAAGGTGTAAACTGGTCAGAGTGTGATATTGAAACGTTACGAATCGTGTGATCGAGCGAGACAAACTAACACATAGTACAGAATATTGTAATTGTAATTGTGTCAAAACTAAATGAATATTAATATAAAAGAGTCTATCACATAGCATGGAACAACAGAAGCCCATTATATATTCAAAAAAACTTATTTTTTCAAATTTTTTTATAAATTTGCCTATTTTTTCTGTCTTGCTATCTACAAAAAAAAATCTGAAATATTCTTTAATATGTGAAAATCCATTCCACATACATATTTAAATAAATATATATACGAGTATTTATAGGGAGTCTCAATGTTAACTCAAACTTAGAGTTAAATAGAAAGCACAATTTTTAGTCTTTCGATAGTAATTTTTTTATTGGTTCATAAAGTACAAAGGATGAGGATATTTATGAAATAACACAATGGCCAAATGGTCTCCACGACTTTCCGTACATATAAGCCTTTGTTTGTTGAAAGCTTCCATGACTACTGTTCTTAAATGTTGATGAATTTCTTTACTGCTCTTCCTTTAGAGCATATGTTTTTGTGGGCTTTTTGCAATAGATCTGTGATCTTAAATATCTCCATAAAATGAAATATAATGGTGTTAAATCAAACATTCTTGAGGCCAATCCTGAGCAGCAAAACAGAAGAATAAACGAGCTGGAATTGTCTCATGCAGTAATCGAAGTGTTTTTTTTTTTTTTTTTTGAACCCACATGTGAATGTCGTGATATCGAGCGTCAGTAACAGTCACTTTTCAAAAAAGTGTGATCCAATTATATGTCCAGCCCAAAATCCACATCAAATAGTGGCACGGTGTGGATGCTTTCGTTTTTCAAAGCAGAATTGCGGCAATGAATAAATCCAACAAGGTGGAAATGTGTTTCATCGCTTTGGATGATTTTGCTCGAAAAATTAGCAACCTATTGTTGATGCTCAATAATCCATTCATGGTCATTAGGCTTCGGTTATTTTGTTCGTTTAATTTTGTAAGTACGGAGAGAGAGCTTCTGAAATTTGCAATGGTTCCTGGATTGTCACCCACACTCTCACGCACTGCCTCGATATTGTCATTTGAACGACTTGGTTTAGGATTAACAGTGTGTTTTTCATCTTCAACGGCTCCTGTGCGCCAAAATTTCATATAACCTACGTACCTAGACTCAATTGAAACTCCTCAACTTCGAAAGCAACTTATTATTCTCCAAAGTCACTTGAATTCAATTATCTCCATGTCCAATTTAAAATTTTTATAGTATTTAAATTAAGGCGCCCAACTTTTCATTATTTTCAACTCAATCCATGATTTAGCGCGAAACAGCAGTTTATTACGTAAAAGAATCATGAAAATCATAAATTTTCCGTCAGCTTATTATTTCAAAAAATTCTCTCGCCATCATGCACAAGTTTATTTTATTTGCTTAATATCAACTTTTCCACTCAAGTAACAAATTTTTTAACAAAATTTACGAATTTAAACTTTTTCCTTATTAATAATACTAGAAATGATGCTGCCACTTACGCAAGGCGATACTTAAATTTATATAAAAAAAAAAAAACTTAAAAAAAAAGTAAAAAAATTGCGCATAATAAGAAATATGCTAAAAATAAGTCGCAACAAAAGGAGAAAAAGAATAATAATAAATATAACAAAAATCAAAACAAACGCTTGAAAAAGAAGCAAACAGCAACAACTAGCAACACAATGCGACCAATTAAAATTGTTACGCTTAGATGCCACTACATAAACTTACGCTTGCAACAAAACTACAAAAAGGAAATAAGAAACAATAATAAACACAGTAAGCGAAATGCAACAAATATCCGTGCACTTACTTACGCATATACATACAAACATACACATAAACGGCAACTAAAGCGGGAGTTAAGCTTGAACTCAAGGAAAATATTGTTTAACGCTTCCCCTACGCAGTTTGTATGTAAATATGCAACAAGAAGCACAACACTAAAGTTGTGGCAACAACAAGATTATAAATGCGCAAATTTCATAATTTATGTAATATGCAACAAACTGTTCAGGCGCCAACACTCATTTGACTCCGCATGCCCCTACACTGTGTACTGCATACCGCTAACTTAGACGACGATAATTCTTTTTGTTGTTTTTTCTGATTTTTTTTTCTTACATTTTTTACTTTTATTTTTTGCTCTGAATACTGCACACTTCTTGTAAGCTGAGTCTGCTGCTACACGCCTTGCATAGTAAGAATTATATTGATCGCAATGCATTTTCTTCACAGCTTCCCTTTAAGTTAAGTTACATAGTTCTTTTCGTGCCGCTATGGAACGTCGCACTTCAGTTACACCCCTCCGATTGCGCTCAGAAGTTCGGCATGTTATTGGTTTAGTTGTTGGTGTCTGTAAAATATTTTGTTATTCCAGCTTCCGTTGCAGCAAACACTTTTCAAAATATTTATACAACCTAAAAACAAAGCACTATATACATGCATAAATCTATACTTGTATACACATATATATGAGTATAAGTATGTGTGAATATGTATTTTGTATTATAATGAAAACAATGTTGTGGGATAGAGGGTGCAGTTTAGTGTGAAGTAGAAATGAATGATCTAAATTTTGGAGACAAAATATATAAAATGCCAAGATTATGTGTGTTGTGATGGCGGAATGGTGCTGGTTTTATACTGTAAGATTTGATGAAACTTATAGCATTTCCTCCCTTAATTAAAGCTGAGAGTTAATTACTTTTTTTAAACATTTCGCCTATTTCGATTTTTCAGTAATAGAAATTGATATTCTCCAACCATACCGTATTATATTTATTTGAATAAACTCTCTTTGCAGTAATTAAAATTAGCCTTAGGATTTTTTATATTAAGTTTTGTTTCGATTTTCTTAAAAAATTAAAACAAATAAATTATTTTAATTTATTTATTTATATTCATTTTATTTATTTATGAACATTTTCATATTTGTTCATGGATCAAAAATTTTCCAGCGCGACTCGAGCAATTTGGGCATTTTCGACCATCTTGCAAAAAAAAAATTATTTTTACTCAGAGCTCTTTAAGTTACTTTAAATTTATTTATGCAAAGCGTAAAACTCATTGAAATACTGAAGAAATTTAAAACAAAAAAGATAATAATATAAAATTTCTGACCAACATTTCAGTAGTTGAGCTGCTCACACTGCTCGATAACCAGGTGTTCAGAGCTCTAACTTATTTAAGATACTCTTGTTTATTTTAAAAGTCTTTAGTGCAACTCACCTCATTGGGTTATATTTGAAAATATGGTTCTATGAGCAACTCGTTTTGAATTTATTCTAATATATTTTTAACTCCACACATATATAGAACACCTTGTATTATTACATACGATAAAATATATATTTCAATTTATGTATATTTAGACTTCTTTGTCGAAGATTATGTACACAACTGTATAGAAAAATCTTTCAAATTATGCAATATTGTAAACACCTTTCCTCTAGCGCATACAATGATGTGCAAAGTGAAAGCAACAATTCACAGGTATATGGAAAACTGATTTTTTATTAATTAACACCCAATACGAAAAAATTAACCATTTTAATTATTTTATTTTATTTAAATATTTTTGGAAAATATATTTATATTGTTTTGTAACATTTGCGCCTTCACTGAAATAATAGATGAGCAGAAATCATATTATATTTTTATTGCACATTAATTTTGCCGAAGAGGAAATGCTAAGCTTTATCCTTGAACTCCTCCGATAGCATTAAGGAAATTAACCACGAATTACGTCAAGAAGTTTTAGAAAGGTATTTAAAATCATTTTAAAGTATTCTGTAAAATCGAAAATATGATTTCTTTAGATAATATTCTTCTTCTTCATAATTGGTGTTAGCAAAGCTTGTAGATGAAGCAATAATTTCCAGCCAGTTATGCCTTTCTCTTCATCTGCCTACACCAATGTGTACTTTTAGAAATGTTTTCGCCCAGATGAACGGTATGACTTAAGCAGCGGAGTCACTTTCTTTTGATTGGCTGAACTATATATCTCAGGCAGCTCGTCATTCCACCATCTAAGTCATACGCTGTTGCCATTTTTCAAAGAACTTTAAATAACTATTTTCTCGAAGCGGTTATTCGTACCCACTTATGACCGTTATTGCCATATCATGTCAGCAAAAAAATTTTGCAACTGAGCCATAATCAGGTGTCCAAATAGGAGGAACACCTAAGGTCTTGCTTACTATATACAGGTGCAACAAAGCTTTGGACCACTTTCAAATCTCTGACCAACCAGACGAGAAGCGATGGCCAGGTTGAAATTTCTTTTGGATAGCGCTCCAGTCTTTAGAAAATAGAGCTCACTCGCTGTCTTCGTGATTCGCCTCGACAAATTAGTATATAACTGACGACATCGAGCCATTTTAGAACCATATTAGTTCACCACGCTCTTTGACCAAATTGTCCACAACCACATGTTCAAACAGTGCAATGAGATTCTGCTGCTGAAATATTGGAAATTCATCAATAAAGGAGAGGCGTATTGCTCAATATCTTTACTTTTTCCTGCTCACTATACGACTGTTTTTTCAATAAAATAGATGCAACAAAAACCTCTGGACGAACATAAATTACGTCACATCGATCGTGAAGGAGACCAGCAAGGTACAAAGAATCTACAGTCTTGTCGAAATATCGGATCGTGACGGGAAGTCTACTTATGATGCTGGTACACCAATAATAATGGGAGACATCTATACTCTGCAGATTAGGCGGCCTACATTCTATAATTCTTGACAGAACCGCTGGGCATTCTGCCGACAAGAGGCCAGTCAACATCTTTCTTAACTGTCTTCCAAGTGAAAGCCGTGGTAGGAACACGAGCACCACCTGCTCCTTGAGATTAGAGTTTTTATGGCGTAACCAATGTTCATTATGCGACGATTCTAGGGATACAGGGTATCAGACCCAGGTAATAAAATTATAATTACAAAAGATTGCCTTAGAATAAGAACTTCTTTGAGAACTTGCTAAAGAGCAGGCCATCTAAACTAAAACATCAAAAAATGTTAAAAATCTTCTTTTCCCATTGAATTTATTGCTTTTATTTTTCACTTAATTTCAAAAATATAGCTACATTAGGGCTTAACATTTTTGTATATTTTTTTCAGGTTTCAAATTTTATGCTTTTTCTAAAAAAAAAGGAATCAAGTCTGATCTCATAACATTTGGATTATACAATTTTTCTAAATTTACTTATTTCCATTTAACTAGTCTTGAATTCCAAATCCCTTCTCCTGTTATTCAAGTTTTAATTTCATACGAAAAATAAGTAGATTTTTTGTTAGAAAACTTATGTTTCTAAACATGAAAACATTAACACGTCTAAACCAACGTTCTGAGCGATTTTTATGACTTTTGTAGATAATGCATACCTTAATATATCTAGGTATATCTACGTAGAAACCCCAATATTGTACATACATTTACTACACATTTTTGTTTCCCTTTCATAACGACGACGGGAAAAGTTATTATTTTGTATACACAATATAAAGTTGTTATTAGTTGGCGTAAATTATGTGCTGCCAAAGAAATTATTCATTGTTTAGTTTATAGTTGTTGTAGGCAGGTAAGCAAAATACGTAACTATGTATGTGGCCGAAAATGCATCTCAATTGACGCGTTTCACAAGACGGCAAGTATAATAAATACATATGTATGTACGTGTAGAACATAGTTTCTGAAGTAAAACAAAAATGTGCATTAAAGTTGTATTTTTAACAGATTTAACGGAAGGAAATTAGGCGAAAGAAATTATGTAATATACAAAACTTTAAATTAAGATTTATATTGGCAAGGAAGGGATATTGTAATTGTACAATAATAATAAACATACATTTGAGTGTATGTAAAGTTAATAAGAGGCAAAAATTTAGTGTTGAATACAGAATCCATAGTATTTAAGGGGAATTATTGATTCCTTAATTTATTTACTTTTACTAGGAGTACTACCGTGTTGCAGACAAGTTACAAATCAGCCTCTTTTCGTCAAAAAGTTGTAGCCTAAATAGATCGCCAAACATACGTGTATTTCTACTCGATTTTCCCTCCTGCTCTCTGGGAGCCATCGTAAGCAACTCGAAATAAGAGATCACAGGGATGGCAATTCAAGTTCCATACTTACAACCTCCAACGCAACTATTGGTCTTCGACAAGGTTGATACAATGTATATTGTAGTACCGTGAATGGTTTGATGAAGATTACAAGAAATAGAGAGGGAAACGAAATGCATTTTCCTCTAGAAAAAGAGAAACACTGCAAAGTGCGAGTATGAAGAACTTGAGAAGATAGTAAAAAAAAAACTCGAAGATTCTACGAAAAAATAAGACAATTTTCAGACGGCTTCAAGATCGCAGTTTATTCCTGTAAGAATTAGGAAGAGTATTTCGTAACTGACGTTCAGGGTACAAATATGAGTTTGTCAATTGAACCCGAATGAAACCCAAACACCAGGAGCTGGTGAAACCGAAAGTCCCATAAATGACATAAGGTTGTAGCTATAAGTTTATATATAGTCTTCCTGGGACTATTTTATGTGTCCTCAATCTTCCTAATTGTATTGGTTTTAATTTGAATTTGTCAAAAGATAATCTCTGATGAGTTGATCTACTCGTCAGCTACTGTGTTAACAAAAAAATTTCCTTTGGGGAGAACGAACTTCTACCTGGAAAATCCTAGCTAAGCTTTGTAAACATATAGAGAGAGAAAGAGATTTAAAGATCTTTGAGTACTATACCCCGTCCTCATTCCGCAGTCCATTTTCGACTCGACAGCATAGAGGGAGATAATATTCTGCTCCCCAAGGTGAAAAGCTATCCGTGTTGGTGGCTGATTGTTCGGCAGATAAGAAGCTGACAGCGAACTCGCATAGCCGAGCGTGGTCGGATGTAATAAAATACCTACCGGCACTGCCAACGAGTGGATAACCATTTACGAATGACTGGTGGGATCAAAATTGAACATTAAAAAGACAACAAAACAAAATTGACAATAACGTATAATTACTCGGGTAATGCATATTGCCTTCCAAGAAAGAACACCAGCTTCAAAGCTGTTATGAGTGGAAGTCAAAGTGCACTAGTAGCTCAAAGAGAGAATCAGCGCAAAAAAAGAAAAAGTCTCCAAAACAAAGGTGGAGAACTCGGTACTTGAGAGCAGTGTCTGTTTTCGGTAAGATAGTCAAAAAGCAGAGAGATCAAGCGCCAAAAGCAGATAGAGGAAAATTTAAACCTCCCACAAGAAACAACAAACAAAGCAGATTTCCTTGAAAAGAAACAACTCTTTTAACGAACCTGTAGAAATTTGGTCAAAAAACGAATCGGATTGAACTGAGCATACCAACAGAAAAACAACAAGATATTTTTATGATTGGCCAGAGACAGCCTGCAGGTAGAGGGCAATAGTTACAAACTGCTCCTCATCAAATACAATTTTTAAGATAAACGCCACATTGTCGAGTTTAGTTTTAAACTATGTACTTTGCACCGAAACTCTTAGGTGTTATATAGGCATCAAGTGTGCGTTCCAAGCATAAAAACGGGCACATGTCATTGCGAAGTCCGTCTGTTAATGTAGATTTTTGGTGTCCCTGAACCACCGGATTTTATGAGATAGTTGATGAACTGCCTTAAGAGAGTGGGAGGGTGATTTAGCTGTCCTATTTAGAGAAATGAAGCATGCAAAAGGAAGCAAATATGTTTTGTTAAGCGAAACGACATTGGTAACGAGCGAAAGCTACAGAATAATAGATAACAACAACTTTTCTACACTAGACATACAAGAAAGGATGTATCAATATAGCTTTAGCCGTAAGGCTCTAAATGAGACTCGACAGATTCAAACAGTTCCACCTCTCCTTTCACCAAAGTTTAAGCATCAGCTTTATCATAACGCTGAATTTAACTGAGATCTTTAAGTGTTTATTCGATGTAGAATGGAACAATAGCTAAACAGGTTAACTGCGGGTGGCCTCGTAAGTACTAAGGGGCGTTGCGCATACACCCAACCTGATGCCCATTTTCATTCAAAACAAAGTGCCTTTTGATTGATTTCACCGTCACGATAAGGCTAGGGGCAGCTGGCTTTTATTAAGGCCTAATGACGCAACATTTCTAGTCGGAAAGTGTACGCCATACTAGGTTTCCTGATTGGCTTATGATACTTGACTTAATAATTTTTATACTTTCCAGGCGTTATTGAGTATCGCACAATGACTTGGGCATATTAACTAACTAGAAGGGTCGGTAGGGTGTTTTTCGTCAGCAACTAGCAATCAAACTTGGGCTTCTTGAACAGCGTGACGTTCTACAGGTGCAAGAGATCCATTGTTCTACATTATTTCGATCATTTGGGTTAAAGACCTTAGAGTTTACTTTAACTGTCTGCCAAGAAAGGCATGTTCAAACGTTGCTTAAATATGCAGTCCAAAGATAGAATCTTTTACTTTTTTTTACTAACTGATTAAATTTACCAAAATAGCAAAAACATTCCAAAGGTATTTCCACTTATGTGTCCTTACAAAGGACTATAATTAAATGTAAAGAAAACATTATCCAAATTTGCATTGCGCCTTTGTGTACACAGAAATATACTGCTAACAAAATAAACTGCATCTACGAAATCTTTTTTTCCTTCCTCATCCTCAACACACGTAAGATTTTATCACTTGTAACGCAAAAAAAAAACTAAAAAAAACTTTTCAATTATTAATTAACCCAGTAACCTTGCCACAGAATGTGAGCTTACGCGTACATATAAACTTTTATGTGCAAACTGATTCAAAAACAAGCACATTCGTAGGTGTCGTTACACATGCAACCCACATAGCGCAACCCCGCAGTCAAAAGAACTAGGTGAAAACTTTTTTATTGCTAGGATGCCCAACAAGCTCAATCAGCAAGTCATAGAGAATATAACAAAGGAAATGGTAAGTTTTTTGATGAAATAAACTAGTTTTATAATAGTTCAAAATGGATTAATATGTGAATAGTTTAGTTTTGAACCAAACATATTTATTTTCGTTAATAAGGAGTATCGCTTCCTTAGTAATAATAGTATATATATATTCCATAAGCGAATTAAACTATTTAACATATCAAACTTTTTTCTTTTTTTTCTTTTAGTTATAAATATAAAGTATAGAGCCTTTCTATTGAGAAAAACTCATTAAATAAATTTTAAAATAAAAATTAGTAATTTTGTAGTTTGAAGTAATTGGTTACTTATCCTACTAGTGTGATTCCAGTCCAGAAATTCTAGTGTTAAACTGTTGCTTCGCGTACTATTTTGAGGTAGGGCTGCAAGTATGATACTCGTACATACACGAGTGTATACATTTAGGTTGTTTGTGTGCGTTCATTCATTCATTTATTCAACTGTAAGCGCCAACATTTACGAAAGTGCTATAAAATGTTATCACAGTTGTACACAATCTATGTATTTCACTTATTTTCACTTTTTTCTTTCGCCCACAACCATTACATTATATTATCCACACATATGTATTAAGGTGCGCGTATGCACATACTTGCATACATACGTATATATGTACATAGGTACGTAGACTTGTCGGGGGTTAACATGTCATGCTAATCTGATGCATTCGTGCTACACTTTTGCAATGGAAATGTGGAAAAATCAATGTTTTATAATATTCAATATGATAATGTACGCCCTTCGGTTTGCTTATATGTATGTACATATAAATGTATATGTTAGGTGTAGGCTATGTAAGTGTTTATTAAAAGTGGGTTACATTTCAATTTTTTTTTTAATTTAATAATGTCGCGAGTTTCTTTGCCCTATAGACCAAAATTAGGCAAAATATCCTACCATTATGTAGATTCCTTAAGAAAGGCGAACAACTGTAATGGTTTATTTAAAAAAAAAATTATGAGGGTTAATATTTTCATATCAAAAATAGTTAAGTAGATGCCTATAAAAGACTACTAAATTCTTTCAAGAAACGCTTATTAGAGTATTTTCGTCCAAGCCTGACCTCGCCAGCCTAGTCGTCATTGCCTACTTAGCCCGAAGTAGCACCTCTTAGCATGAGTAATTCCGTGTTGAAATTCAAAGCGGACATTGTTGTTGTTGTTGATGCTGAAATTGCTAGCCACACTCATTGTTACGTGGGAACCACGACGGTAATGCCCTGGCTGTTTGTTTGATGCTTTCTCTTCGTTTATTACCAGAGAAATTTGCTTCACGTCTTTATGCGGACTAAAGGATACAGAACTAAAGGCGCAGTTGTTGGGGCCGATGATTTCCTCATTAGTTTGAAGAAGTGACATGATGAAGAGTCAGCTTGCCTGAAACCACGTACCACATAACTCCGAAAGACTCTTTCCAATTTTGACTACTTCTAGAGGAAGATCATTTTCGAGATGTAGAAAAAAGCTTTAAAGTCGACGAAGACGTACTGGCTGTGTGCTTCGGCTCTTCTCCAAATGACGCTTTGTAAACGCCTGATCCATGATAGGTTTGCTAGGTTTAAGGATAAATTCAAAATTAGGTTTATTGCGGTGAGCTTTAATCTTTCGCACTATACTGTAGATAATACCGTAAAAGCGATATTGAGGATATTTACACATTATTTATTGACAAGAGAAGCACACATATGTTCCAAATGTCAGTCATGATTTTTGCAATGTATCGAATAACAGCTCACAGAGCTGAACCGCTAATTCTTCAACTCTCGCAGCTTTGTTATTCTGTAAGTGGTTAGTCGGTCGGATTTCCAAGCAATTCATGCACATCGATTTTTACCTATTTTTTTCTGTCCGCTACTACAAGAAGAAAATGAAAGCGAATCATCAGAGCATACCTGTAACTAAAACACTGGGCACATCCAGCTTCGGAACCTAGTCAAGTGAATCAACCTCAGCCCATATGGTAGTCTTTTCGTATTTAGTTTCGTTTTAGTGAACACTCCATCCTTGTCTCGTCATTGCACTTCTGCCTTAATTTTTACATAGGATTTCAGAGACTGGAAAGTTCAGATTCATGCCTGGGGACGTTTTACGTGGTGGCAACGGAAATTGTTGTTGTTATTGTAGGGGGCAAGCCAGCCTCATCTAGCAATAGGGAGGTTATTGAAACGGGTTGTTTCGACGGATCTGGATTAGAGGGAGATGGCAAGTTAGATGAGTTGGATTTAGAGAGCATTCGGAGAGGTGCTTATTTTAATGAAGGATTTCATTTCAAATAGTACATACGTTGGGTATGTTGGCGCTTAGTATGGATAGGTAAAAGTTTAATCGACAGCTTGAAGCATAGGTCTGATATAGGTCGATGGTTGGTTGATTGAAGCTGTTGACTGAATCTCCACGAATAACATTCTGAGCTTGTGAATATGCTGTGCCGTCCAGTGGCTGAGTTCGAAGATGATGGGTAGAGTACATAAAGTAGAGTGCTCCCTTCATGATGTGCCTAGGTTGTAGCTCATACTCCAATAGGTGTCTGCTGAGATGGTATATACGGTATGGCAATATGTTTCGCTATTGATGTAATTGATACAGGATAACAAGAGATTTCCTGTTATGGTCCTCAGGCTGGTTCCCGACAAGCTCGTTGCTTCCTCAAACGCATCTCTAAAGTGACTCCCAGTAAATTGGGGGTATTAACGGTCGGAATTTTGACGTCACCGAATTCTACATTCAGTTTGAGAAGATTTTGTTGGTTATAAGTAATTGTATTTAAAGTGAAGTGAAGAAGGTTTTAACCACAAAAATATTTCCGAAATTGGCTTTTGGGTAATGCTGTGTCACATATATTTATATTTAAATAAGAAAGCAGGTACTGGTTATTTAAAGCCCTAGTGAGCTTCTATTATTGTCTCTTAAAAAAAAATAACTTATTTTCATATTTCGTAAAATATTTACATTGTCACCCACGTAAGTGCATATAAAAAACGCTATATTCCTCCATGGCCTGAATATGTTGAACATGTGGGCGTTGTACAAATATACCAAATGCGTTTTTTCCCTGCGTGGTGGAATATTTCCCATTATTATATGAAATCAACAGTCATCGTTATGTACGCAAAGCAAATGGCGCGCTACAGATCGACCGACACACTTCAATAATCCGCCACATGCAAATAACAAAGCTCTCAACACATGCATATATGTATATGTACGTGCCGGCATACGAACACAAGTGCATACTTATTGCTATAATAGAAATTAATGTTTGCTACCATTTACCATTCAATTAAGCGTACTGTATAGATTTTTATCCGCATTAGCACCTGGGCGTACGCGAAATGAAATGAAAGTGAAATGTATTATGTATATGAGTATGCCCACATGCAAATATATACGTGTATGCTTACAATGGTTTTTATATTGGAATGAATATGCGATTTAAAGAAATAAATATTGTAATGAAGGAATAATGGGGGAAAAACTATTAAAGGCATGAAATACAATATTTAAATGTTTATAAGGGACTAAAGGCAATAAAGTTAATAATATACTTAATGACTTAATAGAGTCGTTTTTATTAACTATTCAAGCAATAGTTAGCTCAAGAAAATATTGATGGAGATTTAAATATTTCCATTTTTCATTACGTGCGAAAATATCACTCATACGCCCCGGTGAACTAAGTATAGAGAATTTTTCTTTGAAAAATTTAGCCAAATTTTGATTTTTCTAAAAAAGATGTAATTTATTTATCATTTTTTATCCTTTAAAAGTAGTCCCCACAAACTTCTAATAAGAATTTCTTCCTCTAAATTAATATGTAATTTAAAATTTGTAGGAGCAATAATGTATAAGCATTATATGAAACAATACAAAATATGAAATAATGCTATTTATCTAATTTCTATTCACTTATGTTTTTTTTATTAATTAATGTAAGTCCAAATGTAGCGAATATGATTTCCATGCCGGACGTGACAGTAAAAATGCAGATTTATCACTTTCATCCATGTGATTGCACATTTGATGACTGTTGAAATCAAAAACAAACGAAATAGTGCATCCATCCAATAAAATATACATATATTCTGAAACACATGTATATAAATATACACTTCTATGTATATTCACAGTCTTACGTACTTAGCCTGCAGCATTGTAGCACAGAGTGTTACAAATAATGCCAAAAATGCCAAAGAAATGACAAACATAATTATGATAAATTCAAAGTTTATAATACCCATCGAAAATCCCTTATGATATTTTCAGTCTATTTTGAGCCAATGTCCTTGTTTTTATTTTATTTTATTTCCATTTATTTTATTCTATTTTATTTTATTTTATTTTGTTTTATTTTATTTTATTTTATTTTTTTTTATTTTTATTTTATTTCAATATATTTTATTTTAATTTATATTTTTTATTTTATTTCATTTTTTTTTATTTTATTTCTATTTATTTTATTTTAATTTATATTATTTTATTTTATTTCATTTTGTTTTATTTTATTATATTTCATTTAATTTTATTTTATTTTATCTTAATTTGTTTTATTTAACTCAATTTTATTTTGTTTTATTGTATTTTATTTTATTTAATTTCTTTTATTATTTTATTTTATCTTATTTTATTTTATTTTATATAATTTTTGTTTATTTTATTTTATATTACTTTATTTTATATTATTTTATTTTACTTTATTTTATTTTGTTTTATTTTTTTATTTTGTTTTATTTTTTATTTTATTTTATTTTCTTTTATTTTATTTTATTTGTTTTATTTTATTTGATTTTATTTTATTTTATTTCATTTTATTTTATTTTATATTATTTTATTTTATTTAATAATAAGATAAAATAAAAAAAATTTTATTATTTTTTAATTTATTTTATTTTCTTTTTTCTTTATTTTATTTTATCTTATTTTATTTTATTTTATTTTATTTTATTTTATTTTATTTTATTTTATTTTATTTTATTTTATTTTATTTTATTTTATTTTATTTTATTTTATTTTATTTTATTTTATTTTATTTTATTTTATTTTATTTTATTTTATTTTATTTTATTTTATTTTATTTTATTTTATTTTATTTTATTTTATTTTATTTTATTTTATTTTATTTTATTTTATTTTATTTTATTTTATTTTATTTTATTTTATTTTATTTTATTTTATTTTATTTTATTTTATTTTATTTTATTATATTTTATTTATATTTTATTTATATTTATTTTATTATAATTTTAGTTTTTTATTTTATTAATTTTTTTCCAGCTTAGTTTGTTTTATATAATTTTCTAATATTCTCTTTTTATTTTATATTATTTTGTTTAACTTATTTATTTAGTTGTATAGCAGTATTTTTTCTTATTGTTATTGACTCCGGGACACTGTTCATTGGTTCCATGTTTGTCTGTATACAAGTCATAATTGTGTTGATAAATGTCCACGACCAGCGCTGAGAAGATCTGCGGAATGAAGAAGTCTTATGCAAATGGAAAATAAAGAAAAACGATGGTTGTTATATATATATTTAGTGCATGGGTTTGTCTACGTACTTGTAATGGTTAGCAAAGTAGTTGGTCAAAGATTAAGTTTGGTTTAACTGAGTAATATTGTACGCTAATTATGTCGCTTCTTATATTGGTATATATGTTTATTTCTTTTAGTGTTTCTACATATGAATATATCTCATTTATTTAAGGCTATGATAAAAATGTGTATACTCATATATCTTTTTTGGGTATGTTCCTTTTACAAAAGTATATATCAGTACCTATACAAATTTTTTAAATCATTCATTGCCTTAATGTGCCAATTTTAGTGATAAGCTTTCATGTCAGTGTATTTAAAAACTATTTCGGTTGCAGTGTTGTCTAGCCGCGTTGAAATATGAGTGAAGCGATGAAGTACACTGATGACAAATATTTATAACTGTCGTTTTTGTATTAGTAGCTTCATAAATTTTCCATAATCATCACTTTCCGTCATCCTTTCAATTTATTCCATTGGCGTTACCAACTCATTAGGAATTAATTTATTTTATTTATTTCTTGTTAAAGCTTTATTTTATATATAACTAGTTGTAATTATATTAACGAATTTATTCATTTTTTTATTTACACATATAATTTTAGGTATTTACTTATTTTCTGTTTTATGTCCGTTTAGTTATTTATTTTTTTATTAATTTTTTTGGTTGGTTATTTATTTTTTTTAATATCTATTGAATTATGTTTATGTCTTTTTCATGTTTTAGTTTAATTATTTATTGTTTAATTTGTTAATTTAGTAATTAATCTAGTTATGTTTTTTTTATTTATTTATTTATTTATTTATTTATTTATCAAATTTGACTTTAATTCTGATGTACTTTTTATTACCATTTACTACTTTATTTATTTTTTTTATATTTTTCATATATTAATTGACTTATTTTTTGTCTCGTTATACTTTAATTTATTTTTTATTGTTTGTTTAATAATATATTTACTTTTTCATTTTACTCATTATTTATTTATTTTGCTGTTCTGTATTTCTTTATATATCTGTTTTTTTTTGTCTACTTGTTTTTTATTTCCGAATATTTATTTGATTGTTTAAGATTTATTTTTATTCCTTTATATATTTATTTACTTCTTTATCTATTTTTTGTTTATTATTTAATTCTTTACTTTACATTACTTATTTTTTTATTTATTTTTATGCTTTAATATTTAATATTTAATATTTCGTATTTATGTTTTAATTATATTTTATTATTTTATAATTTAGTTTATATTTTTTATTATTAATTTTTTCATACATAAATTTATGTATTTTCTATCATTTTATGCTTTCACTTTGTAATTATTTACTTAATAATATATTTAATATTATTTTAAATGCCTTATTATATTTATCAATTTATTGTATTGTTATTTAAATTTAATTTATCTATCTATTTATATTTTAATTTCCTAATTTTTTTTATTAATCTTCCATTTAGTTACTTAATTATTTTTTTCTATTATTTATCTTATCATTTATTAGTTATTTATTTATTTCTTTTTTTATTCATTTATATGTTTATAAATTTTTAACATATTCAAATTTATGTCTTAAATATTTTTCTACTACTTTTTAATTTTGTATTGATTTTTCATTATAAATATATATATTTCTTTGTTTCTCTCATATTTATATTTATTTACATAATGTTTACTCTTCTATATTAACTGTTTATTTCATTAATTTATTTGTCCCTACCTTTTTGATTTATTTATTTATTGATGATTTTTTTAATATTATTTTTAATTTAATTTAGCATACAATTGACCAAATAAAAATATTCGTGTTCTTAGTTTTATTAAAACCTAAGAAAGCAATAAAACTAGAGTTTCCAAAAATGAATACGCTTCTTAACTTTCTCCAATTTCACTTTTCCGCATCTATGCTCGCCTTACAACTTCCTCGTTTTGGCCACTATTACCTGAGAAAGCAATATATTCTATGCAAAATGCATGCCTGTCTAGCATGACGAAAGTTTTGAGCAAATAAAATCTTAATCAAACGAGAAAACGTTCCAAAGGGAAATGCTCGCAATTGACATGCACATATTTATGAATATTATACATAACATATATGTATCATATAATTTGAAACAACAAATATACATATATTCCTAAATACTTACAATACAGTGCCGGCATACTGCCAACTCTAAAGGCTAATGGTAGCATTTCCTTCATCCTTTGTGTTTTCAGATTTTTGATATTTTTTTTAACTTTTTTATTTTTATTACTATTTTATTTTTTTTATTTGTGCGCAATTTTTATAAACGCTGAATTGGTATTGGAAATTGTATAAGAATTCAATTTCTTGGTTGATTTCATACGAAAATTGCACAAAACTCACAACCGGATTCCTCTTTGCATATGAAACTGCTGCCGTATCTATGCAGTTGAAATCGAAATAGATTACCCAGTAGAAAAATTAAAAAACTACGAACGGCAAAAAAAGTAAAAGTGACGAAGTGACTGAATATCTGATATGAATATTTTAAAACCACGCACTTTAAGAGTCGATGACTCACACATGTGGGAACCAAGATGATAGAATTTCAGGGAAAAGGGAGGTCAATCATTTTTACATATCCCTGAGCAAAACTCGCTGTCAGATCAAATTCTGCTTAGAGCAGTAGCTCGCCTCATTAATCGCAGCCACTTCCGTTTGAATAAAACGAAACAGATATGAAAATCTTAACCCCTAGCCGATTAATTGAATTTTTGGCATCCCCATCTTACTGAACGTTCCTCCACTTATTCGAAAAATATCAACATACAATTCATAAATTGAAGCGGGAGCTCGACCAAAAATCATTTCAGCAGTTAAAAAAGGCCAATGTTGTGAAACTAGTTCTCTTCGGGTCGGGTAATTAGACACTTATTGTCATAAACCTAGATTCTACTCATAATGAGTTATCCCTAAGGAACCACCGAATTTCGTACCATAATATGAAGTTTTCTTACAGCCTTATGCGAGAACGCTGCTGTGACTCATCCACGAGCACGCATCATAATCTTGTGCTATTTGGTTGAATAAATGCTATCCATCTACTCGAAATGTTGTGACTTCGTCAGCAGGTCCGAAATCAAATGATTCAGTGGATTAAAAGAATGAAAACCCTAAATCATGCGACGACAAACCAGAGTTTAGAGAAGCAATATAAGCCAATTCAAAACCTTTTCTGTCAGTCTTATTATCAAGTTCTTTTTCTTATACGTTTTAGCGCTAATGCGCAGAATCGTTCATAAAACCCTGGTTGTAATGTCCTTCCTTTTAGCTACATCGTTCTACTTCGCTCGGTTTTTTCCGTCTATGTTATGTCGATGGAGATGATGATTTTAGCTTAAACTTATATGTGAACAAAAAACAATTCTTGATTAATGTCTGTGACTGTTCGGGCTGTCTAAGGGTCGTTTTTTCGAATGTCTGTATAAATTTAACTTCTCTTTAAACACGTTTTCATTTTCTTAACTGCCTGTTGTAGTATGTGGCTGTTAAATTTAACAGGCGGTCAAAGCCTTGGTTAACAATTTTTTTTTACAATTTTTTGTTTACAAACAGAAAACAGCTGATTTACAAATAAAATAGACGTGTATCTTATATTCGTGAGCTTGAGAAAAGATTTGAGAAGCCTCCAGAAATTTAAGATAATTTACTTTATTTACGTTGTTCCTTTCTTCCTCCTCGCAGCCACCTTCTATCTAATATTAAATAAACATTTAACAGGAGGTCGAAAAAATTAAAAGGAATTTATCATATCGTTTAATTTAATAGCCTGTTCCGTGATCCCCACATTAACATGCACTCGAAAGAATGGATCTAACGAAATTTAAATTAAAAAAAAATGTGGGACATCTAAAAGAGCCGCCAATTATGACTTTCAATAAGGACAAGTTTACTCAGAGAGTGCAGATCAACTTTCCTACCATGCACACCAACATTTATATCTATATTTCTACATTTGTATGTATGTATATTTGTGTATTTCAATTGTATGCATTGGCTTATTGATATTTTAAAAATTCCTTCTATTTCCTATGCAGTTATTGGCTTCTATTTTTCTCGCTTCTCGTCCATGGTCTTTTAGCATTCTCTATTGATATGCATATGCTATAATATTTTATTGACATTTGATAGAAAAATTGAAAGAAGCATAAAAAAGCAACAATGAAATTTATGGAAGAATAGCGAAAATATATTACTATCAGTAAATAAAATCGAAAACGCATTAGAAAAATCCACACGCCATAATATGTATACTAAACCATATACATTTATACATAGTGATTTCCTATGTGTATATACATATGAGTATGTATGCCTACATTTAGGGGTACATATAGCTGTTCCTGTTTTCTTATTCTGCCTTCCAGTGAAGCGTTTCGCTTAAAAATCCTCATGTTCATTTCATTTTTACGGCTGAATGAGCACTAAGTGCGTTATTTGGCTTAAAAATAGCGTGGAAATTTATTGAAATGTCTCAGTTAAGTGAGTAATTTTTGTTATAAAGCAATACTTAATATTAGTAAAAGTTAATGAAGGCATAAAAATTCATAAAAACTGTGTGGCAATAAAGTAAAATACAACCAATTTTATTATGATAATTTTTGAAAAATATAATTTACTATGCTCAACTGTGCGTTTGGTTGGCTGGAAGGAAATAAAGCAATCGGGTGTATTTATTATCTCATAAAATTTAAACGGAATGCTTCGACGAAAACTCATAAAGCCAACTCTATTTGCTTTAGTATTTAGCTATTAAAATTTTTAATAGGTAATGACTGATATTAAACCTTTATTTAGACAGTTTTAGCTTTATGTTATCGACAGATTGTAAATCGATTTGAATATCCAATTTGATTCACTAATTGGTACTGCTGGGCATAACGAAAAACCCATAATATTTTAATAATAAAAAAATAAAATTAAAAAAAAAAATAAAAACAAAATAGAAATGTTCGTGATGAAAGGCAGAAATTTTTCGTCATAGGTTTTACATGTCCAGAAACCTTGCACAATAATATTGCTTAAACTCTTTTAAATATTTAAATTTGTGTTTATTTGTTTAATACATTTTTTTATAATTTGATTCATTAATTTTTTTTAAGTAATTATTTTTTATATGTTAAATTTTTTTTATTTTCTTTATTTCACAGTTTTTGACCTTGCCATACTACATAACTAGAACTATATTCCAAACTTTTTCTATACTTTTTTATAATACTTTTACCATATTTTGTAAAATTTTCATTTTATTTTAAATTTTTAATATATTTGTATATGTCTTTAAATGCTTTTTGTTTAAATTTTTTTTTTAGTAATTTTTTAATAGTATCTTTCCATAGTTTTTAAAACTTTTAATTTGTTTTTAATTTTTAATAAATATTTATTTGTTTTTAAATATTGTTTTTTCATATAAACTTTTTCAATAATTATTTTGCTATAGTTTTTAAGCTTACACGTACTTAATATTATTTTTGTTGAACTTATTTAAAACTAATATTTTTTTAATAAATATTTAAATTTTTTTTAATACTTTCCATACTTTTTTATTTTAAAAATTAAAATTTTTTAAAATTTCCAATTAATATATGTTCAAATTTTTAAGAAAAAGTATTAAATAAATTCGTATATACTTAAGTAGTTTAAAATAAATGTTTGTTTTTTTATTTCATTTTTGATTTTTTTTCAATAATGCTTTTGGCATATTTTATATACGTATTTATTTAATATTTTTTAAATTTTAATTAGAAATTTTTAAATACAAATTTTATATTTTTTTATTTTTTCTATAATTTTTGTATTTTTTTTTTATGTTTGTTGTGTAATTTTGAAGAGTGGCTCTTTAGTTCAGTAAATTCAGTTGAATAGATACCTGTGGCAATTATTTAATAAAATGTTAGCCCTGTATAGAGAATATTAAGAATCATCAATGAATGATACCAATATTTTAGTACTTCAATATTGTTTTCAAAAAAAGGAAACCCTTTCTAAATTAGCATTACCAAACGTAATACATCTCTTTCCGTTCTGACGTCTCTTTCGGTAACCACTCGGAAATAAGGTGCTTCAGCGTTGACACCTTAGAATTAGTGATAGACACATATGAAGTTAAAAATCGTGTTTTATTTCATACAACGAGCAAGAATTTGAAGGAGGATAAAAAGAAAGTAAAAACAGAATTTTTGGCACACCTTTTAACAAAAGAAATCAAAATTTTGTTCAAATTTGCTCAATACTTTTTTAAATAGTTTGAAATAAGTTATTGCCAAAATAAATTTTTCTCAAATTCATCGGGAATTGTATCTCAAAGACCAGTGCAAATTTTAATCAAGATTTCGAGAACTTTTGGCAACCGACTTCGAAAACACAGTTTCGATAAAATCGCGTTTGCAGTTTAAAGCGTTGAACCTACCTGACTTTGAGGGCGTAGCTTTCCAAGGCTGTATCTTTGAAACTTTTATTTACTTTTTATATTATTTTGGATAATATTTTCGAGATGTTGTGCAAAGAAATCAGATTTTTTGAAGCTATGAAACTCATGTAACCCCTTAAGTGATCTTAACTTTTTCTTCTTTCATCAAGATCACAGGTATTGAATCATAACTTCTGTAATCTAACAAATGCCGCTTTTATACCAATAAGTAAATTTAAGGAATACTAACAGCTATTAGATGCACTAGAGTCTGCCACCTTTAATTTAAAATGGTTGTTTATATACGAGTATATCTACATATATGCATGCGACTCATTTTTATCTGGAAATATTTGAAGTTCAGGGAAGTTTAAATGAATTTTTCTAATTCCGGTCACCCCTCGGCAGGGAATGTCAAGCCCTCTTAAGTTATTATATTCCAGACATGAAATAAAGGGTCCTCATAAAATACCTTCAGCCGATCGGAAGCGGCTCAGATGAAACTGTAGGTCCCTCCATTTACTGGAAAAACATCAAAACGCCTACAACAAATTAGAAACAAAAGAAGCTCGGCCGAAAATCCCTTCGGTGGTTACAAAGATAATTATATGTATCTTTACGAATAAGAAAATGTATATAGCACTTTTAAATCATGGAAATATACCAGAATCGACTTGTTTGAATTGATTTCCATATTGAATACTATATTTTCGCAAAAACTAGAGCCATATTAGCCCGTGTTATGTGACATTTGGTGCCGTCTTGTTGAAAACGAATTTTTCCAAAGTGTATTCTGAGGCCCATAAAGAGGCTGGAGTGCATTTTGCTGAATTTTTCGTAAATAAATTCGGAAATGGTCAGTCTAGTAACTTTAGTAAAGTCTTTACTGGGGACGAATCTTGGTTCTAAAGTACGATCCAGAAACCAAACAGCAATCCATGGTATGGAGCGCAACAGGAGCAGACCCATCCGTAAAATCTAAGCAAAAATCAGCAGCAAAAGTAATGATGTTAGTTTACTTCACCCGATCTAAAATCGTAGCTACTCTTGCCCTGGAAAAACGTCAGACGGTAACTGCAAAATGGTACACCGATGAATGCTTACCAAAAGTTTTCAAAAATATGTTGGAAAACAGGAAGAAAGAAGATTTGTGGCGCTACTTTTCACATCATAACAACGCGCCATCCCACACTGCTGAAGTAACGAGTAATTTTATTGCGACCTTTGGGATCAAAGAAATACCTCGAGCACCATATTCCCCGGATATAGCACCTTTTGATATTTGGTTATTTTTAAAAATAATAGAAAAAATTAAAAGGAAAGGTCTTTAATCGCAACGATGAGATAATTAATGCAGTTAATTCCTAATCAAGCTTATCAAGATTAAAAAGCAAGATTTTGAAGACTTGTGAAGGATCTATAGGTATGGGAAATACATTGATGTTTATGTAGAGAAGATAAAAAAGTACAAAGATTACGAATAAATTCATAAAAACCTTTTTTTTTCTGGTCAACTTACCGAACTTTTTTTAATCCCCTCGTATGTACCTAAGAGCAAGCAGCGTTTGGTGGAGTCAAAAATATTTTTTCTTTTTGACTAGGGAAACTGCGCTCGTGGAAAGTTTATTAAAACAGAACTTTATTAACCATATAATGGGTGAGAATGATAAAAAAATCGTAATGTCGTCTTAATGCAAAATAAATACCTATTTTATTCTACATTAGTATGTTTGTCCCATTAACTTAAACCGTAAATCAAAATAATAAGCCACAACTTGCACCTGCGCAATACCGTTAGTAAAATACTTGGCAAAACTAACAAACCAACTTTTGTCTTACAAAATCACATATACAAATAACTTTGCATATCCTTTGTTGTTGTTACCGCATTAGTGTAAGTGACTGACATTAAACGTTATCGTCGACACGCATCCCCATCACTTCACTCACACCACACACACACTTTATGGTGTGTAAGTTTCACGCAAACACTTTATTCATTCATGTTGTTAGTGATGATCACTGTGCGTCTGGTATATTTATGTATGTTTGTGTGAGAGCGTACAAGTGTTTACATATCCTTTTCTTGGCTGGATCAAGTACACTGCGGATGTACTTTGTGGTGGATAATAAGCACCGAAGGCACATGTGTTGCACATTATTTGCGCTTATAACACAGGCTTATATCAGCTATTGTTATTGTGTATGTAGGTATGTATGTAGCAACTACTGCAGTGACACAACAATAACAACAATAGTAGTAGTACAATATGATAGAAAAATTATAGTTGCAGCAGTAGTAACAATGCCAGCAGGAACAATACACACAGCAGCCGAGAGACAATGCGTTTAATTGTTTGATACAATTTTTTGTACTTTTTTAATTCTTTTTTTTCTGTGCCTTTGAGGGGATGGTGTAAAATAGAATAGAATTCATGGAAATTCATAAATATTTAATAAAATTACAGTTAAGCATAAGTGTCTGGAATTTGTATTAGAATGCGTTTTATTTGAGCAGAAGCAATAGCAAATGCAGAGGGGGAGATGTTCTTCGTTCTTTACCAAACCCTTTCGGGTTGCTTTTTTATCCAGTCTGAAGAAAGCAGAACTGGCGGTCGCATTATTTTCTACATGATTAATTAAAAAAAGCCACACGATAAGGAATCATCCTGCCTCAAACATCATTCAATATCGGACAGCACGGAAAGAACCATACCAATTGTGAAGGAGAGCTTGGTGTTAATCAGCGCCAATTTACATAGCAAAGTAAGGTTTTTAAACTCAAATATAGCATCGTATATGATGTTGTGTGAGAATCCCTGCAAGGAAGGGTTTGAAGCATTTTCCCGCGGTAAAACATGCCTGTCGTAAGAGGCGACTAAAATTCAAAAGTTCCAGCGACATTTGGGTCTTTATACCGGAACGATTCGGATTTATAAAACTACTTTCGGGAATATTTTTGCGACTACAACAACAACAGATTTTGTTGTGTCTCGATCTCTCTGCCAGAGGTTTTTTCCAGAATTTGACTCTTGGTGGATATTTGCTCTATTGTAGATCAACTAGATCTCAAGCCACAATGATGGCATAAATTTCGTTCATTGACGGTGGGATTTAGTCTTTCATCTAATATACCTAATAGGATTTAATGGGATCTTGGGTATACTTATTAGGTCTTCGCCTCCATATTTGAGTAGCACGTCCAGCAATTCATTAGCACAAACCGCTTTGCTATTCCTCAAGCAGGCAATCGATACTCAAATCTCCTATTAGGTGGTTGATGGAAAATCTATATCTTCGTCATCGATTGGGGGCTCGAGTTCGCCATCCCTTTTGTAGACTTAATCTATGAGTAAAAAATTCGTTGGATACCTACTGAGATTGCAGCTTTTCAACATCGAACCTTCTAAGTAGTTTGTATATATATATATTTGTATCTTAGCCGCTGCAAGAAAATAGCAGGAGGCGATATTGAGACCTCAGATAGTACACACATCTAAAAAATTAGAGACATGTTTTTTGTCATTCACAACAATTGGTGTCTTTCGATCCGGTGACAACCAAGTAGTTCAATGAATTTGTCTAGCTAAAAATTGATATTATAAATAACGACAATTCAGGCCCCGGGGAAGTCAATCAGCCTGACCACTTGAGGAGATTTCGTTGTGAACATTAAATTTTCATAATAATGCATCACAGACATCCTTTCCGCCCTCCGCGGCCTGGTGAGCTTGAGTTCCAAGCGCTCGTGGAAGGTGTTTTAGTCACACCTGTCTTCCCTTCTGCCCAAACGTGTGGACAAATAAGTTATAAGTTAAAGAACTTTGCTCTGATGTAGATTGTAGCTAGTTATTCATCCACAGAGATGTATTAGTAGATGACAGACGGTGAAGTCAGTCTCATTACATTAACCTGATGGGCAGCGGCACTTCTCCAATCGAGGGACCATTTATTCTAGGTGCATGAACCTAAATCATAGTCATCAGGATGTTTGCCTGGGTCGTCATCAGAAGGACAGTCTATCAGCCGTGGCTATTGGTTAATTGAACTATTTTTAAATCGATGGCTCTCAAACTCAATACACAACCGTGATGTGTGAGAGGGGTATACGTATTAATAGGAAAACTTTTATATAGCCAGCAGCTTCTAAATGACGCTGGCTGCAGTCTAAACACTGGTAAAGAGATGCGGCAAAAAGGTTCTAGTGAAACCATAAGCCACACTAGAGCACCCTCTTTTTAAGCTACAAGCCAATGGGTTACCGGTACCGAAATTAAAATTAGCTAGCTTAAATTGGCTATTACATAAGAACACAAAGTACTCATTTACAAGTTAGTTATAAAACTCTGTGTTAGATAGGGAATCGATTTTCTTAACCGTAAAAATGTTTGCAAAAGTACTAATCAAATTTAACACATTATTTGGGTTGTGCCAGAAGTAAACGCGATGGTTTAGTGGTCAATATTAAACTGATTTATTTGACATTCTCTTGTGTTAGTATAAGCTGCGGGTTTAACAAATTCATATATACGTAACAGGATTATGGTGTGATACTGTAAATTCCAATGAGAATTCATATTCGATTCTCTTAAATGTATCTATGTACTAATGCAAAACCTGTTGAGGGAGAACATAAAATTACTTGTTGGTATATACATACATGAGTGTACCGCCAGTATGAATGAGCATGAAGATGAATGATAAATAGATATGTAAATAGAAGATATCGCTGAGAACTTATATACATAAAAATACACAGTAAATGAGTACAGGTATATCTGGCTGGATACAGCTGGCAGGGTGTCTAAGAAGGTGACCCAACACCAGGTATGACCTGTGCAACTAAAGAAGCAGAACGGAGTACCCCACAAAACTGAAAAAAAACATACCAAAACATTAGCTTACGCTTTGTGTAACTCATACAGAGATACCCGACTGCGGCGAAGAGATGTTGCTGTCTATTAATGAGAGCAACATAATTGGAAAAAGGCGCTGATTTAACTCGAGCCAACACATTTTCAATTTAGTTTTAAAATTTGACAACAAGGATTCAGTAATAAATTAATTCCGTAAAAATAAAAACAAATTATTATTTTGAAGAGTAAACATTTTATTTGTGTAGTTTGTTAATTTTTAATTGATTCCCTCTGCTACTTTGGAACACTTCAGACTTTAAACTAAACTCTTCCAAAGTGCGTGGAATGCACGAAGGGAATGCCTCCAGGTTTTAGCTTCTTCTTCATTTTTACAGCTTAGTCATTAGTTGTTTGATGGTATATTAATGAATTTCCCTGTGTGCCTGACCAATAGTATATGTGCAGTAAGTAGAATCATAATTAATAATATCTTCTTCCGTTTTAGTAAGAAAAGCTCTCGTTCCTTAATTCCATGTCGACCACCATGTTAAACAGATTATATTACAACAAATGAGACTTTATTATCTTGCGTTATGAAATATGACATATAACTCTCGTATAGTGAGCCTGCAGATGGCGAAAATACCTTCACCTTGCAAGCTCGTCCGCCAACTCATTACACTAATTTTCAAACAATCTCAAATTATGGTGTGAAATTGAAATAAATGCATTAATTATATTGTGTCATAAACTACACATACATTCGTAGCCATACATCTAATCTAGCCTTCATATTTACTTTGATCACCAATAAAATAACTTCATAATGATTTCGGAATTTCTGCATAACAAATATTTGCTAGCCAAAAATTTTGTAAGGTTAACCAAGCATAAGTTCGAAAAGGTTAAGAAATACCAATAAGCAGACAGCAACAGCAACATCAACAACTACAACAAAATTACCGTTGGTATGCGACATTTAAACAGTGACTTGCAGAAGAGGTGAGTTCATACAGGTTGAAACATACCATCGACCTTTGTTAACTAAATTATTTACTAAAATATGCGAATTTTGCTTACTCCACTAAACAATGTGTTAGTGTGTGTGTGTGTGTATGTGCAGCAAATACATATTTTAAATAACAAGCAACTCAGGCAGAGACAGAGTAGCCAACGAAGCTGTTATCGGCAAGCTAGAAAACATTTAGTCATAGTTTGTCCATTCCATTTTGCATGCAACTGACTGCTAAAGTTCAAAGCATTTTCATCGAAATTTGTGATTTAATGTAGTGGAAAAGTAAAATTGATGCAAATTAACTCATAACACAGGGAAAGAATGTCGTTATTGCACGAGAAGGCAAATTGTCCGTCAATTAGTTAGCTATTCATGCAAATATCTATACATATTTATTCAAATGACAAAAATAATAAAATATTCAAAAGTAATTTTAGGTCAAACAGTCTAAACTTAATTGCAGTGCATATTATTAAATAAAAAATATTAAATAAAAATAATTTCATCATGAAAGTAAGTAGACTTTGCAGAATCACTAGTAGCTGCAGACAGTTGTTTGTTTGTATATACAGGGTTATTCATTTTGAGGTTTCGAAACTAAATGTAACTTAAATGGTTTAAAAATAATTTTTTTTATGAAATTCCTTTTTTATTACATAGTCGGTATTATATGGGCATCATTCAAATGAGCGCCTCGCCAACTTCGATCCCTTTGATGAAATTTTTGGCGCATGTTAAGCGGTATCCCGGCCATAACTTGACAAATGTTCGTTTTCTAGTGCTCAAGAGTTAAAGGTTTATTCGCATAAAAATAGTTTTTCCGCGTAGTCTCCCCCACAAAAAGCATAACGGTGTCAAATTGCAAGTTCTCGGTGGCCAATTGTCATCGCTGAGACGAGAGATTACGCGGGTGGGAAATTTCTCGACCACCACACGTGCGGGTTGGAATAAATGCCGAGAAATAAAGAAGAAAGCAAGACGCATGTGCAGACGAAAGACAGGATCAGATGCATGAGTCTGAACAGCTTAAGAAGCTGGCCGACAAGGCTTCCTCTCAGTATTCCCGCAAAACTTATACGGCTATGTAAGCTGAACTTAAGGAACAGCAAAAGCTCCATCAGGAGCGGGAAGGACCCCACGTTGGGTACCAAAGGACGTCTCAGACAAGGTCAGTTCTTATCGTGTGATTTCTTGAATTTGTGGCTGGAGAAAATAATAAGTTGACAGTCATAACTTCGAAATCATAGAGAATTTCGTCTACCTAATAATAATGTCGGCCTTGAAACCTAACGCAGAATCTCTATTGAAAACAGGTGCTCCTTTTGGATTCCTACTATATTGTGCGTGAGTTGGCGTTATGATATTTCGTTCCTCTGCTTGTGAGGAACGGCGAATACCGCATTCGATAGATTGAAATGTGGCAATACCTGGCCTTTAACTAAAACGAAACATGTTTGATTTGTCAATAAAGTTAGACAGATGTCAAAAAATAGCCCTGGTCTTTTGAAATCACGAAATGTTTCATCCTGTTTTTGTTGTTTCACTTCTTTGCTTGTACAATTATGAAATTAAATGTACGGTTTTTATGATTAATTCTTTGGTAGTGATATAAAAGCAAAAAACAAAAAGGACATGCAAAAAACCAAATAGGCTCGAGTACATACAGAAATTATTACAAATATATATTTTTACTCACTCATAATTATACAAATATGTGTGGGAATTTGTATGCCATCACTACATTAAACATTTGTAAATGATTAAAAAATACATATATAAACAACTGTTTATATGAAACTGAAACTGTTTCACTTCGTTTTATTTGAATTTTTATTTTTGTTTCTATTTTTGTTTTTGTATAACTTTTTTTCGGTCCGCTTGTTTACTGTTTACATATTTTTTAATGTTATTTGCCTTAATTACTGCTATTTAATTTCGATTTAGCGCTTAATTACGCAACTGTTGGGGACTAGTGCGTTGATTTAAGTCTAAAAGCGGAACAGAAATAAGTTCTTCTTCTTTATTGTCTGCGCATCGTAGCCGTGTTAACAAAAATGCTCTCAGGCGCTCGGTGCCAATTGAAGACACCAAGTAAAGCCAAATACTTTACCAACTGATCTTTCCAATGGAGTGGAGATCCTTTCTTCCTTTGATTCCACCGGCAAGCGCTGCATCGAAAACTATCAAAGCTGCACAGTTTTCAGTCATACGGACGATGTGATCTATTTTCTTGTTTCTTATATCGTTGAGCTATGTCAATGTCCTCGCATATTCCATACAACTCATTTTGTCATCCTCTATGGTATTTGAAGGTTCCAATGCGCACAGCACCATAAATCTTCCATAAAACCTTTCTCTTTCTTTCAATCATCAAGGCTAACATTACTAGTTACTTGTAAAGTATAATTTTTGTTCATCCAGAGGACGACTTAGTTCAAAGAAGCACATGTGAGAGGGTTATTTCTTTGTTAGATACCGAGAGAATGCTGGTTCTCTAAACAGACGAAATTTGACTGTCACGTTATAAGCTACGAAGATTTAAATGCTGTTTATTGCAAGTTTACACAGTCTTAAAAGGCATGAGGAAATAGCAACTGCAAACAAAGCGTCGTAGATGCAGCTTCTTTTGGTGGTATCGAAAACTGTACAACGTGGTGGATCGATCTTTTTCAAACAACCCTGTTTCAAGATTTGACAAATAGTGATTATCTGGACTATGTGGTCTATGCAAAATTTGCCAAGTCTGAGTCCACACTAATAAAGTCCAACTAGTTTGTTGATGGTGGCATAGGGTTGAACTGAGCAGTCTTATACCATCCTAACAGATTTTGAAAAATGTAACGTAAATTCCAATTGACAATTCCATTGCCATCTAACATGCGCTCAAATTCACCGAATGTTTCATTTTCACTGCCCTTGAGCAAGCTGGAAAAGTTTTCTCTCTGCTTTTCAAGATTTTTGCCGACGCTGACTTTAAAATCTCCAGGTTCGGTATTGACATTACAGCGGGGCAGCGTCGTTGATAAATCCTTCCCTCGGGGCTTCTGAGAAAATCAGCGATGAGTTGAAGAACTTTGCTTGTATATAGATTGTAGTTTGACGTTCATTAAAGGACTCAGCAACGGAGTTGGTTCCACCATAAATTCAACACCAAATCTACTCTCCTTTATATGACAACCTTCTTCCGTACGTGTCTCGCCTATCGCACTTCTTGGACAGCGGTGGACGTCAGTCATTAGGTTAACCAGCTCAGCAGTATTAAGTCTTATGACATGCACATTCCATGTTTTATGTGGGTCTCAACATCTCACACTACCACGGGGACTTCGCCTACCTAATTGGTCTAAGGTCGAAAAATGTGAGCTGTGAAATAATTGTTTTTGGCCACTGCCAAATGAATGACAGTCAAAAATTGTATGTCACCTCAGAAACTATCTGCATATAAATTATATATTTATGTTTTATATACATATACGTACAAAAAGTGCGTCACTGTATTTTAATAAAATGATAATTAAAGCAAAGTTCTCCATCAATCTATAAAAATCCATGTATTTTTAGTGGCAACAAAATATTTACGTAAATGTTTTAATAAAAACGGTTAACTCATTTAACCAAATTTTTACATAATTATATATTGACATACTCAACAAAAATGTTTGTACAAAATTACGTCGTTACTCTAACAATAATAACTCAATTGTGTTGAAAAAATTTGAGCATAGTTATTAATAAAAAAAAATTTAAGAGGTTATATTTGCTTATAAAATATTAATTTTTTCCATATGTTTTGTAGAAGTGAAAAAAAAAAAATGGTAATATAATACCATACATGTAACATTGTTACGATTTTACTAAATATAAAAATTATTTTCTCAATGCTTTCTTGTAATGAGACATAATTATAGAAGGTCTTATTACTATGTTAGTTATGTCCTTGAGATATCACAGCTGTTGCAACTCAATTAGATAATGTGTGTGAAAAGGTGATAAGTGGAGAATTTTTCTATAATAATAATAAGCAAAATTGAGAACTAAAGAAGAATGAGTACAAAAATTATAGTAAACAATATTTCTATAAATATTTCTACCAGCACACATATTTCAGCAATTACTTTAATTAGAATTTATAAAAATATTAAAATATTTCAAAGCATTTTCTATATTTTCAATTCGACTTACAACACAATCCGTCTACGAATGGGTTCTCCAAGTTAGTGGAGTAGGTCCACGCTATTACCTACCCAGAGAGGCAGTGGGTCTTCGCCACCTTTAAATACCTTTAAAAGCAGAAAATAACAAATTTAAATCACAAATCATCTTAAATGATGAAGCTCATTCCCACCTCGTTGGCTACGTCAATAAGCCAAACTGTCGTAGCCTCTCCATCCTAAAAATATATAATTTATTCGCCCTCTTATCCTTCCACAAGTAAAACCAATTGTAGTTAAAAATACTTTTGTGTGGCTGGCCATCTTATCGAGACACACAGCTTCTAGAAACTCAAAAACAAAAAGTTCAGCCAAATCAAATACTTGCATAAGCCATTTAAATTTATTTTTTAGCAAATTAGCGAGCACAATTAATAACTAAATGACGCTGTCTAACTTATGTAGAAATATTTTTGCACCATTTATAGTGCCAATTTTGGTTTGTGAAACTTTTAGATTAAACCACAACTGTACCCAATATTAAAAGCATATTAAATGAGGCTAAACGCTATTTGGCCAAAATGACACCTGAACACAAATACTTAAGTGCTTATCGACTGATAGACATATATGTACATATATTATATGTATAGAAGTATATATGCAATACAACTGATACCCAGGCATACTGACTAAATTTGAACAGCGACAGCAAAGTTTATCTATGCTATTGCTATTCAACTATTAACTAGTTGTCCGCATAACTTAAAATGCTCCACAAACATTCAGACAAACAACTATTAAAATAGTTTCAAATACATTTTCAATAAAATTGTCAAACGACGGGCCAACTGTTGTAATGTGCCAAACTTTCACTGGAAATTCGCATATGTTTGAACGTCGAATTGTTTGAATTCAACCATCTGTATGTGTACATATACATATATGTATATTACCCTAAAATATATATATATATATATATATATATAGTTGAAAACAAGCATGTGCTCGTCACCAATGTCCATTCACATGGAAGATAAGCAATTTGGTTGTAGTAAAAGTTTGCAGTGGCTTTCATATACATATATACATATCCACACAGAAAACAATTAAACTAAAAAAAAAACAAATGCATAAAAAAGTCATATAAAAAAATTTACCTAAAAACTTTCTCCTCTCTATCGCATCCTGTCAAATCATATACTTAAATCGCAAATATATATATATCTGCTGCATGTCCATCCTTCAATCGGGCAATCACTTTGCGTCTACTAAGCGACACGCTGCAGCTGTCAGCTGCTAAACTGTACTCTTGGCACTTTTTAAATCAGATTGGAGACTTTCGCTAGCATCCACACAATTGCATATACCTTATAGGTACATAAAATACTATTTATATACCATATGTACATGTATGCGTATATATCTGCGTATTTGTCTATATGTATACATTTATTTTTTTCACGTTTTTCTCAGGAATTTCAGTTTTTCACATCCGTTTCGTTTTTTTTTTTTGTATTATTTTTTATTCTTATTGTTTTTTTTTTATTTGAAACTTTTGTTCAAATTTCAAAATAAATAAATGAAAAAATAAAAATAAAAATGTTTGCAATCGCTATAAATTCCACACGAAAATGTCATTTTAGTTCAGTGACGCTGCCGATTGCACATACATATGTACATATTTACATGAATGTGTGTATTTGCGTGTGTAATCGCGTTTGTCGTATGCATTTACGCAAAAGTTAACTTTCTGCGGGATAAAAGTGTATTTGTGCATGGTTGGGCAGCTTGGTAAATTCAATTGTTTTTGCATTTATCTACACATCTACCCATACATATATATTTACTTACACGAGTATACCTAGATGTTTAAATGTCTCTCGTGTAGGTTACAATTGCACATACATACGTGTATGTATGTTTTTTGTACTTAGAAATTATCGTTTATATTGATGAAGTAACGAAAAGTTCGATATTTCCATTTTCCTATTTTTTCAAAAGCATTTACAGTTGCATTCATTTTATTTTTTAAAAGTTTAAATTTAACTTTTTTTATGATTCGATTAATTCAGTGTGTATAGAAGAGTTTTTTTTTTTTAACTGGAGATATTTGAGTTACTATGTATAACTGAAAACTGAATGAAAAATGAATATTAAACATTTTCACTGATTGAAAAATATTTTTTTATTTCTATTATATTTTGCAAAAAAAAAATTATTTTTAATTATGCCCGAAGATTCATTTTTTATATCAGGTGTCGAATCGAGCGTTCCGTACCGACAGTTGTACGTTAGAAAATTAAGTAAATCGTATGAAATTATTGAGATGATGCCATACGAAAGCAAACGGATCGTAATTATTTGAAAGTGTAAACGATTTCATGATCATCTTTTACAATCTTCTCTTACAATTTTGACAGTCGCCACCCAAATTTAAATCCGCTGTTCGTAAATGCTTAATATTTTGTCTAATAAAAGCATTTATGGCCGCCGATTTACTGTCTTTTTTATCATCCGATGAAAGTGATGTCGATGAACGAATTGTGAGAAGGCGATTAAGAAACCAAAGTAACCAATTAGATTTGTCCCGCAAAGCGTAAGTAAAATTAAAATATATCAACAATTTTCGCATACACAAAGCTCTCTTGCAGAGCTTTGGCTACAGTTATCCTCTTTGTCTGTTGAAGCCACATTTGAGCCTCAAAAAGTTGGAACTTATAAGTTCCCTTCAAGTCCGGCTGCTTCTATAATCATTTCTTCGATTTGAAATATCATTACCTCTTCATAGGGACCACAACCCGTTTGTTTTCTTGAGGCTTTGTTGGCTGAACGTTTTTTTTATGAACACAATTTTGTAATCGAATGACGAAATACTCGTTAACATATGGCCTTTCCGAACGCATTATACCGAATTACGACAACGAGTGCACATTCACGGATGGCGTAATGCCAAATACTCAAACTTACGTGACGATTTATACGTTCACGGAAATCTCGATCCGACCCCAGATTTTTTAGAAAAAAATTCGATTTTTCTCAGATAAAACTAAGAAAATGAAATAATGCATAGCATTAGGAGCTCCACAAAGAAAACTCCACAGAAAAAAGCCTAATAATTGTGCCGTAAAATTACAGACCGTAGAGTTCATATACCTTATTTCTTCCTGTAAGTTAATGAAACTACCAATATTGCCGGTCTAATAGTAGGTATAATTACTCGAGAGGCATCGTAAAGTAAAGTAACGTAAAAGTTGCTTTCTTACTGACTACTGAAATCGTAGGGAATGGGAATAAGTCATTTCATTTTGTGAGAGATTCAAAAAAATAATTCACTAAACAAGGCAGTTTAAAAACAAAATCGATTCATTTTAAGTATATGCTGGTGATCCACTTCGAGATTCCCCATTAAAAAAAAAAATACAGAAAATTCAAATTTAATGCGGATGTTTATTATCATTATTTTTTAATAAGATTCCTTTACATTTACTTCTTAAAGAATATCTCTCTCAAATGTTGGCCGCGGCTACGTCTCAGATGGTCCATCCGTTGAGTTCAATTTTAGATGACTAATTCGAACATTTCAACTGGTAACTGGCGATTTATATACGTGATGTTTTGCACCAAGTCCTGAATTTCCAATTAGACTTTTGACTTTACATATCTCCATAGGTAAAGTCTAACGATGTCATATCATACGATCTTGGTGGCCAATCGACAGGCCCAAAAAGTGAGATTATCTGTTCACCGAAGCGTTCTCCCAATAAATCCATTAATTGATGCGATGTGTGGGAAGTGGGGCCGTCTTGTTGAAACCAAATGTCGCCGAAATTATAAGCTTCAATTTCAGGCATCAATAGGTGTTCACCGAGAAATAACGATCACCATTGACGGTTACGTTCTCACCGGCATAATTTTTGAAGAACTACGGGCCGATGATTTCACTGGCCCTTAAATCACATCAAACCGTTGCTTTTTCTGGATAAAATGGCACCGCTTGAATCTGTTCAGATTGTTCTTCGTCCCAAATGCAGCAATTTCGCTTCTGGACATACCCATTGAGCCAGAAATGGGGCTCATCGCTGAACAAAACTTGGCTCGAAAACGTCGGATCTTCTTGGAACTTTTCAAGAGCCCATACAGCGAAGCGATGTAGCTTCAGCAGGTCGAGCGGCTTTAGCTCTTGCCCAAGCTGTACTTTGTACGCTCTCAGTTTAAGATCTTGACGTAAAATGCGCCAAATCGTTCCTTCCGCCAATCCGATTTGCTGCGAACGGTACCGAATCGAATCTCCACGGTCTTCGTGTACACACTCAGCTACGTTTGCTATATTTTCTTCACTGCTGGACGTGATCTATTCAGTCGAATATTATCCAATAATCAATGCTGGCTCTCAAGGTGTTGCGAATAGTACGCTCAGTAAGCCGATTGTGAAGACCATAAATTGAATGAAGCGCGCGAAACACATTCTTTACAGAACGTGAATTTTCATAATCAAGTTGAACAATTTGTAAACATAGATTTATTATATTTCCAAGCATAAAATAAATTTCCATTTAATTTTAGATGAAAAACACGACCCACTATTATGGTTTGCTTTTGCTGAGTTGTTGAGTACTTGGCCAGAGTAGTTAAGTGATTAGTGCTGCGTACTACTATTCCGAAGGTCATGCATGTGAAGAGAATGTCAACCCTTCCGATTGTGTGTCTCACATGAGATAAAAGCTACTCATAAAAATCTGGAAGCGGCTTAGCATAACTATAATTTTCTATAATGCGTGAATAGTAGTTTTGTAGCCCATAAGGGTTTTTCAAGCTTGACAGAATTATTCAAAAACATCTACTGCAAAACTCCTCTCGATCTTGGATTGTTCATCTCACTGCTTTTGAGAATTTGTATAGCTAAACAATGTCTGTTAATTCCGACGACTTGACAGTGATGTTTTTAGCCTGTATGGGCGCACTTACAATAGTTATAACAATACTTATTTCTTATGTACTTCCCTTCTGAACTCAATTCTAAATTAACGCCTTTTGCCCTAGGAACTTCAATGGCTTTATTGGTTCTGGAGTCATTTTGTAAAATAAATTCACTCTTTTATTATTATATAAAATCATTTATTATTTATTTAATCTATTTTTTCATATTTACAGAATGACAAAAAATGTGAAATTTTGATTTTGTTCATCTTTATATACACGTATTATATAAATTTGTTAACCACAGTTTCGAATTTTCAGCATTTTACATTATTTACGTAATACCTTTAACTAACTAAATTCTTTAAGCGTTACTTATTCCAGTCACTTTGTTGTTTAAAATTTAAATTCATTTTAAAAGAGAAATTTTATGCAAAAAGCATTATTTTTAAAATTTAATTGATCAGTAAAATTAAATGTAATTTATTGTTTTATTATTTCACAAATTTATTTCTCAAAATTGAATAAATTTTCACATGCCAATAATAAAACATTTTCTCAAATGCTGAGCTCAGCTATTATTTTCTTTACATATGTATGTGTATAAATATATATACTTACATATGTACTATAGATTAAAGTATTTCTTTTATGGATTTAATGGACTCTCTATGAAATCCACATGCGTATGTACAGATATAAAAATATTTTATGCGATTAAAAATTAAATTTTGTGTTAATTGATATCCCAGTAGCGAAAAGCGAAGTAATTATAAAAAAATATTTATTTTATGTATTGTAATAACTCAACATGCACAATTGAACTTGTATTTAACTAGTATGCAGCTGATAAGTAGTCGAACAATAGACACTTCTTAGGTAATCGCCATATTCATCGCAAAAATATGGTAGAAGCGTATAAGAAAAGCGTGTAAAATGTACAAGTTGCTGTGTAAAAAACGGAAACTAAATAATGTAATTTTACTTCAAAACTATCATCTAACCCTACAGAGAAGTAGCAATTACAAATACACTTGTTTTTGATGCCTACCATGTACGAGGGGCGGATGATAAGTTCGCGACCAAAAGCACTTAAAATATTTGTTAGTAAATTCTTAGCAAAAACATTTACATCGCGCCAAGTTGACAGCTATAGAATATCTGATCACTTGATCGTGGGTATGTGAGTAAAAGCGAAAAGTGAAAAACACCAATAAGTGAAAGCGGCACACATGTAGCCTAATTGTATAACCATTGGCTCGTGCTGTGGGCATCCCAAGTGCGAATCCCATTTGAACAAAGGTTTCTGGAAAAATAAGTCAGATGAGGATAACTTCTACTGTCCAAAACTATTGTGATAATTTTTTCACTATTTCCAAAAAATATATGGTCTTAAAGAGTTCCATAAAAACTAAAACCCAAAAACAATTCAACAGAACAATGACCTGAAAAAGCATCGAAACAATATATAGTTTTATGTTTTTTTATTTTTTCAATATAGTCTCCCTCAAAGGAAATGCACTTTTCACATCGTGAATATAATGGCTTTATACCACTGAAATAATATTATTTAGATTTTTCTTCAAAATGGTTTTCTACGGCCGCTAAAAAAACTTCGTCGCTGTAACTCCTTTTTAAATTTGAAAACAGAAGGAAGTCACGGGAAGCCATGTCCGGACTGTTAATTCCTGTAAATCCATTAGCCTTTATAGCATCCCTCGCAACCCCAGCGGTTTGAACGGGTGCGTTGTATTGAAGAAACATCACTCCGCGCACTAATTTGACACGTATCTTCTGAGCGACTGCCTCACGCGCCTGACTCAAGAAATTAGCGTAATATAGTAATCAATTAATAATATTTCCTCGCTATCCCAGAAAGTGGTAGCCATAATCTTCTGCGCCGACTTTTCCACTTAGAATTTTTTGCTAACCTTTCCTCTTTTTTTATCCACTGCATCGACTCCTGTTTGGACTCGAAATCATATTGACGAATCCAACTTTCTTCAACTGTTACAATGCGGTTACAAGTTTTATTCATATCATTTTGGCATAACTCCAAAATAATCTTTACAACTCTCCAATCATTGCTGCTCGTCATGCTTGTGAGCATTCGCGGAACCCAACGCGCACTAATTTTTTTCATATTCAAATATTCATGCAAAAGTTCTTCATCTCATTCATTGCTTATCTGAAATTCTTCTGCTATCTGCCACAGTTTAATTACTCGATCAGCCAGTTTTAATTTTTCGACTTACTAAACCTTTTAATTTGGTCACAACCGTCGCTGGGCACCCCAGGCGGGGGTCATCTTCATAGGTCTCTCTTCCTTGTTGAAACAGCCGAGCCCATTTTTCCACCACGGATATGAAGGCGCAGAGTACTGAAGGAACGATGACATCTCTTTAAAAATTTATTTCGGCGTAACTCCCTTTTTAACAGCGCGAAGCTTCAAATTTCGAGAATTTTCAGTTTCCGCTGACACAGTGTTGTTGCTTGCTCCAGGAACGAAATGTTAATGAACCTAATAAAAAAGTTGTTATTTATACTAATAAAGAGTGGCGCAATTAGTATTATCAGAAACAAAATGATGTGTCAGCTCTAACTACCTTAGGTCGCTAGATTATCAGACGCCTCTCGTATTTATAAATAATAAATTTAATTTAAAATACCTTCAGGAATTTATGCGCATATTATAACAAAAGGGAAGAAAACGATTAGACTTGATTATAGAAATTTGTCTGCCAATGCTTTTAAGGGACATTTAACAAATTGAAGGGAAAAATACAAAGCTATCATTTCACAAAAATAGAAAACAATAATTTACTAAATGAAAAGAGTGGAAAACACATATTCACATAACTTTACATCAACATTACACAAAATAGTTGTGTGAAAATAGTACAACCAAAAGTATTTAAGACTGCATCTATGCATCATTACTCAAAAGCAATAAAACATGTCTGAGTCTAAATATGTCGACCAAATAAATTGGTGAAAAGTAATTGTGTATTGAGTGAGGAATTTCATTTGAATGGACAAATTTAAATTCACTAAATTACAATACATGAACACATATACATATGTATATATATTTTTGGTTAATAAAACCACTGAACTTTGGTATGATGCATTCTTAAGACATTATTATTTGTGAAAAAAAAAATTTACTTGATTTCACAAAATATAAATCATAGTAACTAGTTAAGAGCTCTTCCTTCCAACCCTAAAAAAGGGCGTTAATTCAGTTATTGAATTGTTTGGGGTTTATTGAAACAAATTGAATCTCTTGTGAGGTCTAGATATAAAAGTAACCGGAGATTTGGTTTGAAGGTTGTTTAACGCGTTATTAGTACTTGCCATTTTAATCTCTCTGCTCGTTCTAATGCAAAGAATGTGATTCATGAACCTTACCATTTCCTGGCTGTCGAATTCGAATAGCTCAGCCTGAATTCCATCGGCCCCCGCCACTTTGTTGTTTTTCAAGTGGGTGATTGCTCTTGGACAATGAAATATTTGTTCCATCGACATCGAGCTAGAAATTCTGTCCTTCTGTGGAGGCCGACAGCTGTGCCAAAGATATCCGCAGCCGCATTTATAATTCACTTGACCCTTAAACCGATTAAGTGACCCCACTGAAGTTGCCTCTATTTTAGCCGTGACCCAACGTGGACGCAAGAGTAGGAATTGAGTATTGCCTTGTGACTATAACAAGCACACCAATAAACTGAACTACTAAAAACCTGAAAAGATTCCAACATTTTTACGCCAGTCTAATTTACTTGCGTACTTTGGCAAATGTTTGTTCGCCACTTAAGTGTAAGTGTAGAAATCATCGTAAAATCTTTAGTTGACTTATGCCATTGTAATTTACACTAAAAGCTTAAGCCATAACAACAATGCATAGCAATAACTTAAGATATTGTGTGCGAAAAAGAATAGAAGCACGTAACCAGCATTTGGCCACAAGAAGAAAATATATGTGGACAATAATAACAATTCCAGTATATAGTGTTTGTTAAAATGGTAAAAATAAAATAGAAACAAATGAGTGTTAAAAGTGCGTCACGATTTTCCAACGGATATACCTACATATACACATGTATGTGATATACGTGTAAGGTGGCTCGACTTCATTTTTGCAAAACAACGTAGACAATTTTTTGCAAAGAAGTCCAGTTTTTATACCAGTCATGAGTATAAATGGTATATTAATTTTGATCGAAAGTATGGGAGCACATATGTCGTGCTCACAGATCACTGATATTTGTTCGAGTTCCAGTCCAGAGTAATTCTACATTTTCTCGCTCATGCCAATGTTGTATAGTTTCAATAAAGAGACCTAATGACAGCTTAACTGGCAAAATATGTCGTAATTTATTCCCGTGCGACCATATACACCCATTTGGCAGCTTCCACGACGGCAACAAGTTCTGCTGAGTAGACGATGTAATGTTCTGATAGTCTCATGTTCTAACTAATTAAGAGTATTAGAGATTGGATTCGACAGTTTCCGAAACTGGGCTAGAGATAATATTAAAACTTGTCCTATAATAGGACATTTTCCAAGAGTTTTAAGGGAGTGAAAAGTAGATCTCCTGTTATGAAAATAACTACAGATATCCCTAATTGCTTCTGAAAGTAATTTTTTCGAGTGGCGACTACCATATGATGACAGAGCAGAATAGATAGGCCTGACTACTCTATATCCAATGAACAATATTCTAGTCGCTTTTCAAGTGAAAAATGCAGTTGCGGTCTTCTATATTTTAACCATAATCCTGAGTTATTTGGCTTCGGAAGAGAAAGTGCTCTCCATGCTGTCTCGGAAGGGTAGCTTAAAAGGTGTTAATTTGTGGTTTCTGGGAAAAATTATCATTTCGGTGCTTGTTGGGTTGGTATCCTGTCCACTGTGTTTTCACCAGTTTTGCACAAAGTACAGACGTTTCGAAGGAGATCATTTAGAATTTGAGATTGTAGTCCAGTCACAATCCGTGCCGTTAAGTTTCGGAAATAGCGGGTTTATTGTGAGATATTATTGATGTGGGGATAAAACTATTCTTTAAAGAATGGATGGAAGAGACACCCCAGGTTTGGTCATGCAACCACTGCTCATCTCGGCAAAAGTGATACTCTACCTCACGGAAAACTTTACAAGCTATACCATACATAAGATTTTCAAGACTAGTTTCTTGTACGTATAGGTTCACTATATATCGTAGAAGATATCAAGCGTGAACTCCTCCACGGCAAGTCGCACTCAATTATATCGTTAAGCGCTGTATCGATGCATATGTCGCTGCATTTTCATACATTTTTAACCAAAAACAGTGCCGTAAATACTTCTCGCTAAGATTTATTCCAGCCAAATTTATCGCCAGCAAATTTTTTTCTGCTCTTTAGATCAAATATATCCATGGAAGTACTGCCGTTGAGAGAGTTCAATGACAAATCATAAATGCTTCGAGGTTTGGATTTTTTAATAGTGGGCTTACAAAGTATCATACATGCATCAATTTTATACCAGCTCAATACCAGTTCTTTTGCGCACATTTAATTATGACTTTACAAAAAGAAAAAAATTTAAAAGTTACTTAGAGTGGGCTTTGAGCATGAATAATTTGGTGGCGTTAAGCTCTTGCACAAAACAAGTATTTTTTCATTCTTTAAATACCAATTCAGAAGTGGAATTTTGCTTTATCTTACAATGGTATACGAGTATACATATATACCTATATAAGTATGCTTTTTAAATAAATACTCTTGTGCTCGCCTCAAATATTGATTAAATGTTTGGTTTTAAAGTTGTCTAGACAATAAATTGTTTTCGATGTGTAAACTTTGCATATATGTATGTATATAAAGGATATATTTTTAAAATTTCATCACATACACACTTACATATCTACCCAATATAACTTAACGTGTATGTAATAGTAATACATCTTAAACATTTTTACATTCTTGCACAATCATTTACACATATATACATACCAACTATGGTAAAAGTGTGCTTTAGCCACAAAACCTTTTATTTTATTTAATGTGACAATGACAAAACAGCTTTTTATTACTGCTGTAAGCTTTTCACGTGGCAAAGACACCAATGAAACTACAACACATACATACATACACGTACATGCATACACAGCAACTCATATATGGTAAATTACGACAATAGTAAACTTACTCTTAAATAGGTAAGTGTTAACATGTATCCACTTATGTATATATGGCAGTTTTGTATGTATATATATATGTCCTGTGAAAACATTTGAGTGTGTTTGTTGTTGACGTTTTTAATAAAATTGCAAACAATGTGTTTTTTCTAGGTTATTTTGTTTTCGTGGTCATCGTAAATATTTGAAAAATGCAAAACGTGCAAATGTTGAGAAAATGAAGAAGATCTACCATAAAAGAAAGGAAATTTAGTTGAGCTACATACATACTCGTACATACACAAATGTATAATTCCAAAAATGATTAATGAAAGTAATTATCCAAGATCGAAGTACTAAACGATGATTGGCAATACGATTTTAAATTAAAAAAAAATAATGAGAAAACGAATTTAAGTCTAGCTATAAAGTGATTGGTTGTAGTCAAGCTTCTAGATATATTTACCATACAAGTACAATGGTGGGTCTATACTCAATCCCTACTCTTGCGTTCACGTTGGGCACTCTGAAAATGTGATCAACCCTTGCGCAAGATGCGGTAACCAACCCGTAGGAAGCGAGGTGCTGCTGCAAGCGGACGTTGGTTTTGAAGCAAGCGGCTCGCTATATAAACGTGTAAAAAATCCAAGTTGCGTGTTTAGTATAGCACCCTCCACGCAGAAACCACTTCCAATGTAAAATATTACAGGGCCTCAGATGAGATACCTCACTTTTGATGACGACCACTTTAAAGGTACTAAGAGCTATGATTCAAGGGTATGTAACTGGAATGTCCGACAGCCCAGCTGGTCCTCATAAGAACAAAAACTCACATCACCACCGTCCTAGAAGTACGAAGGACGGGGCAAGAACGGAGACGAGTATGGCTGTGCTTGATATAATATTTCTAACTGGCGCCAACCAGCGAAAGAAAGGAATAAATGGCGGCTATAATCGCGTAAAAGTTGTCTATGCTAGTAGAGAAGAAGACATTCCAAGTCGTGTATTGCCTATATATATTATACAATAGGATGCAACAAGGTTAGGCCTGTCTGTCACTGAATATCTCTTTCCGTGTAGGAGATCACATAGCAATGCATTCCAAATAGAAAAAGCGTATTTTCAGACTGTCAGACATTCTTTTGTGTCACTGTGGCCAATAACCGAAGTAAAAACCCGTTTGCCATGAATTAAAAAATTTCATTCTAAGAATTGAATAAAAAATTATACCGTTATGATCAGAATTAATGGCAGAAACAGAGACAATAATCCATCTCAGCTTATCCTTGTTTGTCTTTCTGCCATTTTTGCTTTTCTGTCGTTCCTTTTGTCTCTGTCTGTTACAATGTGATTTGTTCTATATCTTCATTTGTATCTGTGGATTAGTTTGTCTCTGTCTCTAATTTCCAAATTTCTAACAATGTTTCTGCCTCTGACTTTGCTGTCTTTCTCTCTCTGTCGTCTTGGTTTCTTTTTCCTTCCTTTCACTTTCGTCTCTGCCTCTCTCTTTCTCTGTCTTCTGTTTATGTCTTTGTTTCTTTTTCTGTCTTTCCTCTCTCTCTCTCTCTATCCCTCTCTCTATCTCTCTCTGTCTGTCTTCTTTCTCTGTCCCTGTCTCAGAGTTTATCTCTATCTCAACCTCTCTTCCTCTCTTACTTTGAATCTGTCTTTGTCTCAGGCTCTGCCTCGACCTCTGTCTCGTTATTTGCGCAATTAGGCATTTAAGGACATCCCAGACATTACAAATGAAATTCATATATTTTTTTCCTATATTAACATTTCGATTTCATCAGGAGTAAGTTCCATCCTGCGAGATCTTTAGCTTTTTAATCCGCGATTAACAGTACAAGTGGTTAACAGTGCGTACTGCCATTCAAAATTATGGAAAATTAATGTTTCTAATTGCGGTCGATCCTCGGCGGGGAATGTCAGGGCTTCCGGGTGTGTTCCCGAAATAAAAGCTGATTGGCTTAGAATAATCTGTAGGTCCTTCCATTTGCGGTTACAGAGCGCCAATTATATACGTGTACTTGTATGTATATCCAAAATTACGTGAATTTGACTATTACGTTTATGTATTGAAAATTTTTATTCTATAAATTTATAGGTATGTAGATGATCCATTGTGATTGCAAAATACATATCGACACAGTTTCCAAAAACTACTTTAGCTTTGGTGATTCTGCCAATTGTATATACATACACACTCATTTATGTATACATATAAATATAGGTATGTGCATCCGTATATCCATATATCGCTTCCTGATTTGTAAGTTTGCCATCAGCGTTACTGTGGTGTTGTTAATGGTTTGTTTAACCACTGCTGAAAAGTTTCGTACACACAGCAGAGCAGAGCCGAGCAGAGCACAGTTACTTTTAACTTTGGCAGCCGGCTTTCAATGGCACTCCATCGCTCTCATCACCCAAAGAATGCAAGCTTAAAACCTATTTGAATTTTTTTCTTCTCACAGTTACATCTACATACAAATATACATACACACAAATGTACGCATGCAATTGCGTTTGGTATTTTCACGTATGTACTCGTATGTATGTATTTCCCCAATAACAACTCTACTCGTTCGAACACTAACCGAACAGGAGATTTTGGCATGTGTGTCATTTAAAATCCACGCATACTGACACACATATACCATTTCAAAGGCCATCAGTAGTGCCATCAATGGTGTCGATAGATGAATTCAAAGGATGTGAACACACACATACATACACATATGTATACACATTGCGGCGTCGGTGTATGGAAACGAACGAGCAAAGTTTTTCAATATTCATGAAGCACTTACAGTGCAGAGATACACAAGAGTAAACTTTCTAATGATTACTACAAAGAGCCATTCACACTGTAGACAGGCTAACACCACAGCGTGATAGGGCACGGCGCTGGGTGAGGATTTTTTGTTTAAGAGTAGTATGTATGAACGTACATGTTGTACTGTTGTGGCGTTAGTTTTAGAACTACATAAATTTATGCCCACTCAAATCTAAACATGTCCATATGTACGATCGAATGTATGTCAAAGTACTAAATTGAAATCTTAAAGCTTGATACTCGGTCAAGCCATGCCTAGCCTAACTATTAAATGCTGAAAAACTTTTAAATTTCGAAGTATAACGTGTTTTCATCGATTGCTATTAGTTACACTTTTAGAAGTTTTGCAGTTATTACCTATGCGATGCAGTTTTCTTTCGCCTTCTTCTCTAAGTTTTGTTTGTATGCGTATATGGTATATGCATATAAAAACTTACAATTTTACTGCTACATAAATATGCAAATAAATTCAAATAGTTAAAATCCGATACATTTGGAAATAATTTTTAGAAAAACCAAACCACATTTTCTAAATTTATGAGAATTCAACTAGAAACAAAACTATTTACTTAAAATAAAGAAAGTCATTAAATTATTTTAATAACTTTAATTATTTTTGTTTAAGTTAAATAATTTTTTTCATTTTAATTAATATTTTTTTTACAAATATATTTTAAATTAATTTTATCTCATTTAATAAGATTTAATGTTATGAAATCCAATTTTGTTTCACTTCGTTTCATTTTACTTTTTTAAATTTTTAGCTTTATTTTATTTTACATTTCACATTCTTTAATCATATCTTGCTTTATTTTCTACTTTTTTAGTTTAATTTTAATTTATTTTATATTATTTCATTTTATTTAATTTTATTTTTTGCTTTATTTTTTTAACTTTTATTTAATTTTATTATTTTTTAAATCGGTTGCGGTAGCCAATTATATATTTATATATATATATTATATATATATATATATATATATATATATTAATTTTATATAATTTTATTATAGTTTCATTTTTATTTTTTTATTCCTTTTTATTTTATTTTATTTTATTTTATTTTATTTTATTTTATTTTATTTTATTTTATTTTATTTTATTTTATTTTATTTTATTTTATTTTATTTTATTTTATTTTATTTTATTTTATTTTATTTTATTTTATTTTATTTTATTTTATTTTATTTTATTTTATTTTATTTTATTTTATTTTATTTTATTTTATTTTATTTTATTTTATTTTATTTTATTTTATTTTATTTTACTTTATTTTATTTTATTTTATTTTATTTTATTTTATTTTATTTTATTTTATTTTATTTTATTTTATTTTATTTTATTTAATTTTTTTTTTATTTTATTTTTTTATTTTATTTTATTTTATTATATTTTATTTTATTTTATTTTATTTTATTTTATTTTATTTTATTTTATTTTATTTTATTTTATTTTGTTTTATTTTATTTTATTTTATTTTATTTTATTTTATTTTATTTTATTTTATTTTATTTTATTTTATTTTATTTTATTTTATTTTATTTTATTTTATTTTATTTTATTTTATTTTATTTTATTTTATTTTATTTTATTTTATTTTATTTTATTTTATTTTATTTTATTTTATTTTATTTTATTTTATTTTATTTTATTTTATTTTATTTTATTTTATTTTATTTTATTTTATTTTATTTTATTTTATTTTATTTTATTTTATTTTATTTTATTTTATTTTATTTTATTTTATTTTATTTTATTTTATTTTATTTTATTTTATTTTATTTTATTTTATTTTATTTTATTTTATTTTATTTTATTTTATTTTATTTTATTTTATTTTATTTTATTTTATTTTATTTTATTTTATTTTATTTTATTTTATTTTATTTTATTTTATTTTATTTTATTTTATTTTATTTTATTTTATTTTATTTTATTTTATTTTATTTTATTTTATTTTATTTTATTTTATTTTATTTTATTTTATTTTATTTTATTTTGTTTTATTTTATTTTATTTTATTTTATTTTATTTTATTTTATTTTATTTTATTTTATTTTATTTTATTTTATTTTATTTTATTTTATTTTATTTTATTTTATTTTATTTTATTTTATTTTATTTTATTTTATTTTATTTTATTTTATTTTGTTTTATTTTATTTTATTTTATTTTATTTTATTTTATTTTATTTTATTTTATTTTATTTTATTTTATTTTATTTTATTTTATTTTATTTTATTTTATTTTATTTTATTTTATTTTATTTTATTTTATTTTATTTTATTTTGTTTTATTTTATTTTATTTTATTTTATTTTATTTTATTTTATTTTATTTTATTTTATTTTATTTTATTTTATTTTATTTTATTTTATTTTATTTAATTTTATTTTATTTTATTTTATTTTATTTTATTTTATTTTATTTTATTTTATTTTATTTTATTTTATTTTATTTTATTTTATTTTATTTTATTTTATTTTATTTTATTTTATTTTATTTTATTTTATTTTATTTTATTTTATTTTATTTGATTTTATTTTATTCTATTCATTTTTATTTTCTTTTATTTAAACCCGAATATTTGTTTTATTAATTTATTTTATTTCTTTTGTTTTTCTTTATTTATTTTTATTCAATAAAAAAGAAATCAAAATATCCGAAGCTTCCAGGCAGATAATTTTGAAAATTCAATTTCGGCAATTGAAAGATGTACCAACTTTTTTTTAAAAATATATGTGTGTGGTTTGATTTGACTATGCTTTTGTTAGAAGTTATTAATTTCTATGGATAGATACATATATGGATCTCTATTGTGAAGCAAAAATCGAATTCCATTTACTCTAAATCTGTAACATTCGAGGAGTGTTAAGAAATTAACCAGAATATGTATTTTAACAAAAAGTTGATTTGTTTGTCGCTATGCGTTTTACATGTATTCACGGTTGTAAAAAAGGTCTTTTAATGATCTTGTATAGAAGCATTCGATACGTTACAATATTTGTATGGTAACTACATACATACGTACACGCAGACAAACAGACGACCGCTTAAATACGACGCGTTTACATGCATACGCATATACAGACAGACGCCCGCCTAAATAAAACATACAGACAAAACAACGACCTGATATACGTGTATATATTGACGCACAAACATACAGACGCGCCGACAAGCCGACGGCCGCTGGAGTACCGTTTTCTATAACGACAAGTAAACATACAAACATCGCATAACGACAGGGTTGTCAAACGACGACAATCAAATTTCGTACTTTGCTATTAAAGCCGTATTAGTAGCTAGATCGAATCCTACTGTACTGTCTGAAAGCACTTTCAGCTATTAACTACTACATGGTGCAATCCTACTCCACCGTTTTGAATGAATACCCGCACACAACCCGCGGCAAAAGCTCTATAAACACGGCAATACCTCCTTTCTTAGTTCCGATCGTCTTCTCTGTTCTCTATTAGCTTTGCATCTTCGATACAGAGATGGCAATACCTCCTTTCCTAACTCCTATTGCCACCTCTGTTCTCTATTAGCCTTGTAGCTCCGAGACAGAGATCGCTATTCATTCCTGCTCTGATCTCTTCTAGCCTGACGCCTTCCAGACAGAGAAACACTACTCCCTCCGTTCTGTGTTTTCGAATAGCGGACTATTTCACAGGTGGCCTGGCATGTGCTTCGCTTCTGTGTTCCGAAACTTTTGCATCGTTCCTATAAAACCGAAGAGACCGCTATACAACATCTGGACAGTTAGGTTTTTGAGACACTAGGGTTGACTTGAAAAGCACACAAGTGAGTGAGTTGATTTTAGACCGCCGAATCGATAAGATCGCACGGACGTTAAGGAGAACTACGACGTATTTACCGACCAGCGACTTCCTCTCGCTTCGAGACACTCCGGGTGTGTGGGAAACAAACACATCCGTGTTTTAATTAACCAGAGGGTCCCCCCGGCGGACTCTGGAGCCTCTGGCATGACTCAGCAATCTTTTGCTTGTTTTTAGAAAATAAGTAAAAGTCTTACCAAACTACCACTACGAGAAACGCCAATGAAGTTTTTACCGCAATATCGTAACCCAAAATCTGTGATCTGTTCTGTATGAAACCTTTAGAATTATAGAAAGATCGATATATCAGTATATTAATGTTTTAAGATTGTTTGCCGTTGCTGTGCTGCGAATGTTGTATTCCGTGGGTCCCATTTTGCCATACTCTCTCCAACATATCAGCCGGTATCTCCCTAACAAATTCTTCTAATAGCTTCCAAGTAGGCCATGCTTCTGGAATAACAGAAAGGAAATTGTAGCAAACGGCACCGATTTGATAATTCACCGCACTAAGCGTAAACGTGGTTGGTAGCTCTGTGTCCAATAATGTACATAAATTTGGTGCGAACTTCAGTCATAAGATCCAAGGTCAACCAAACTGACCATAAAATGAGGGATGTACACAATACACTTTCTCAACCGAGCATGAATTTTGATAATGAAATTCAATAATTTGCAAGGCAAACTGTCCATTTTTGACAGTGGCACATGTCAATACATAAAAACGAGATTAAACTGTCACCTCTCTTAAATGGGCAGCTTGGATTTTGATGACTTTCTGTGTCCATTTTTATTTGTATATTTGTGTATAGAACACTAAATTCCAGATTTTGAGATCCTATGGATTTTTTTACCCTTATTCGAAGAATTCATCAACAACATATTGGTCCATCCCTTCTTTTTTTTGGTTCTTACATACGTCAGCCCATTTCAATTGTATAACAATTTACTGGAAGATCATTTTAGAAGACCTTCTTTTCGAACGAGAATCTATCATGAGTAAAGAAGGCTGTTCTCTGGTATATCCATAGAGACCACAACTTTTGATCTGGTGATTGACGACCAGAGTACTTAGATTATGGAGAAAACGCTTTGCAGTGATGATATTGACGATCCGTCACATGACTCTGACTAAATACGAATACTGATTGCATAACAAAGCTATTGAAAAGGATGGCTTACTGCCTGAGATATTCAAATATGGTGGCATCTACGAGCACCAGCTTCATTCATAATTTGAAAAGATTTCACTCAAATAGCAATTTAAAAAGTAGTTATGTTATTTTGCACTTTGAATTGCATTAACGTGGTGTACATATGTATTTAGTTATCAAAAAACATGATTCGAAAAATTTGAAAAATGTATATCTAATAATCATAATGTGAGCATATCGACGAAAATGTATACATTCTGAGAACTTGTAATCATACTTACAAACCTACATATTATTTTGCGTTTTCTGCAACGTTTTCGTAAGATTACAGTAAATAACAGTTATGTGAATAATGTTATAATTCACAAGAGCACCACTACTTCCTTAAATTATCTGTATGTATGTTATGTATGTGATAGGTGTTTCCTAGTACTTCAACACGTATGGTATACATAGGTACATACCTATGTATTTCTATGTGATCTTCCCTCAAACAGCGCTCACTCACCCACTCACTCACTCAATCACTTCCTCTCATGCTCTCTTCCTTCCGACTCTTTTATTTAACACTCCATCCGTATTGACTACACAGGTGGGCAAATACCATCAATTTCCGTGGGGAAATCAAAAAATGTTGCTGACATTTTCAATTGACGCCACTATTTGTGCTGGTAACGCAATGTAAACTTTGTCAACGCTTACCACTTGTCTGACAGCATGACTGACTTACTGCATAAAGAACTGACTAAGTGCATGTCCGTATGTACATACATATGTACAATGCATACTCATGTATGTACATATGTATGTTTTGTAGATACAAAGTTGCCTAACGAACCGTCAGGATGTCAGTTTGTCGGGGTTTTCGTCTTCCTTAGAGAGAGATAGAGAGAGACATGGACTCATAGAAAGTTGCATGGAGACATACTTGAATATTCATATGTTGTTGTTATTGGTGTTTTTGTAGCATAACAATCCTGCCAGAAGTCAAAGTGTCTGCCGATTAAACTTTTATTTGTTTGCCTGTCTGTCTGTCTGTCTATCTACCTGCCTGCCTGTCGTTGGTATTATATACATATGTAGGTATGTATATCTGTTTAAGTCTATATCTATGTATGTACAATATATTCATCACTGTGTTTGCCTGCGAATGCATTTATTTACATTTAACGGCACTCAATTGTTGTTCGGCTATATACATATGTATGTACCATATATCTAAATATACATGCAATGTCATACAAATTTATATCAGTAAATATTTTGTATGTATGTACATAAATTTGTGTGCTGCCTTGAAGGAAATGTTTCACTTTAGACATTTTCTACCCGCGCTGGAACTGCTACGTGACACCCAGAAGTGTTCAAATATATATATATATATTTATTAAGATGTAAGTAAAAAAATGAACAAAATAATAAATTAAATTTTAAAATTTGAACGAAAATATTCAAACAAATTAAAAAAAAATAAGAAAGTAAATGAAAAAATTTTGATTTCTATGATTCGCGCAAATTCTGATGGGTCTGAATCAGGGACCAACATATTCGAAAATTGTATTTTTGGTTCGATCTACTTTATTTTTGGTAAATAGGTAGACTATTGCTGGGATTATCATAAGCATTAGTTTTTCTTCCGGAAATTGTAGAAGGAGCCGACCTTTTTGAAAAATCGTATTTTTGGTTCGTCTTACTTGTGATTATTTTCTTTCCAGAATCCAATAAATTTCTTTATAAAAAAAAATTAATAAAATTATCTTTATTGTTCAGTTCGATTGAATTTTTTTTTTATCTCTATATAATTTATTGGTCTCCATTTCATAGCACAATCATATTAAAATAAATTTAAAGTTTGTAAAAACAAAAAAAAATAATTATACAAAAAAATAAAACAAAAATAAGGATATCAATAACTAAATAAAAGGACAGTAAAGTAAATTCATCAATAAAAAAATAAGAGTAATTAAATTAATGATTAAAAATATTAGTCTATTTATTAAAATTGCAAGTAAGTTAAAATAAAAAAAAAATAAAAAAAAAAGAATTAATAAATTAAAAGCAAAATAAAAATGGAAAAATAATTAAGAGTTACTCAAATATTAAAGAGTAAACAAAAAATATTTGTAAATATATATAACCAAGAAAACTAAACCAGTAAATACACTTAGAGAAGAGATGAATAAAAAATAAATATACTACTCTATAAAAATATATAAACGAAAAATAAGTAAATAAATAAAAATAATAATAAGTAAATCAAAATAGATAAAATGAAGCAAATATAATTATTAAAAATGTATGCAAACAAAAAATGAACAAAAACCCAAAAAAATAAATAACGTATATGCAAGATAAGTAAATATATAAAATTAATTAAATAAATAAAAAATAAATATATAGATAACTAAAAACTATTTTAAAATGTAAAAAAATATATTAAAAAATTAAAATACAAATATGCAAATAAAACTATATAAGAATATTAATAAAATTTAATGAATAAACAAAACTAAATGAAAGGAATACTTAAAAAATTTAAACAAAAAAATACACCAAGGAAAAAAAATAATAGTAAGCACATAAATAAAAATAATGTTAAAATTACTTTTTCCAGCTTGGCCATTTCTATAGTCAATCCAAATCGCCAGTGATTTGGTAGCGATTTTTGTTTGCATGAATTCACCAACTTGTGTACACGCTAAAAATCGTTGTTTGTCGCCACAGATACAATGACATTTGATTTACAAAACTGCAGTCCATTGACCGAGATTTTGTGAATATGTCGTATATGCATATTTTGAAAAAAAAAACTTTCTTTTAAAAAGTATGTATAATTTGATATAAAAAAGTTGATTTATTTGTTTTTCATTTTTGAAAAAAAAAGTAATAATATTTGAATGCTTACGAAGGAAACAAATTTTCTGGAAAATTAAACAAAAAAAGGTGGGCCAAGAACTACGCTGGAGTGGATTAAGCAATACCTTTGATAGTAGTAGGCAGAGTGGTAATTAGTGCGTAGGCAAAGCCAAACAGGAAGAGGACCGTCTGGGGAGGAAAAACTACAACGTGTAACGAGCAATCGGTAGCGATAAGAACAACACTTCAGATGGCGGAAGATATCAGCCTCAAGTACCGTATAATATCCAGGGTTTTAAAGCTACCAATGTATGTTTATGACGTTCTTGCAGGTGCACATGATTGCGAGACAGTCATTCGCACACAGAACGAATGGATTGAGGCACTTAAAGGTGCAGGATTTCCTCTACGAAAGTGGACTTACCAAATGAGCACCTGTTCAGGAAGGATTTAGGTATAAGATGGAAGACAGATTATATTTCAACGTCCAGGAGTGCATATAAATCCAAGCCACACCAAGAGAGAGGTATTATCGTGTGTAGCAAAGCTGTTTAGTCCTGGTCGAGCTAAGATAGACTGGGGTGATACCTAGAGGGATGTACTTGCGATTAGAGATTTTTGTAAGAACAATATTCACATTTCGAAAATCTGAACTGCAAGGTGGATTAGCTGCCTCGATGATGCCTTGGATAAAGCATATGCTGTAACAATATATATGAGATTCAAGTATCGTTCCAAACGTAAGACCAAAGCCAACAACAATCTCAAGTCCACTGACGAGGTGGCTGCACTGATTACCACGTAATGCAGCAGGTCAAATAAGTTGGTGGGATCGAATTAGTCTAAATATAAAGGTAGTGGCGAGTCCCAACAAGTCCAGTGCGGTGACGCGGATTCTCGGTATTGATTTATATTGTACATCATGATTTTGTGGGCAGGACGTATGCCAGCAATCCCAACCCGACCGACTGTCCAGAATGCCAATTTTTTTTTTAAAGAAACTATTGCTTAGCAACTATCACTGAAATAAAATATACATTTGAAGTTGAATTTGTCTTTAATATCAGATTTTGAATTTTAATACATAAAACATTATTATTATTATTCTAACTTAATGTCTTATGGACTTTAATAATTCTCATATATATCTGCAACCCACTATACCATGTGCTGTGATTTTTTCGTTTTCTACTTTCATCTTTATTTTGATCACTGATTCATTATAATTAGTTTAATTTTTATTTAAAACCACTTATTAATTTAATTAGTCTTACATTCACTACCCTTTCTAACTGAACATTAAACATGAGAAATCATTTGTAGTTTTGCTTTGATGGCATCACCATCATTTATTTATACTCGTTTTCCATTACAATAATTAATTTGCGCCTTAAGTTTCACATCACGTAAAGAAATATTAAATTTCCATGGCCGTAAACGTCTGTTCCAGTTGCTGAATGTTTGATTCCGTAATTTCAGCAGCCAACTTTTGCTGGCGTCGCAAATCCAAGACTTCCTTTTTCTGTGCAGGACTCAATCGTTTGAATGCCTCCATATGTTCGATTTTCTTTTTCAAAATGCAATTGTATTTATATTCGCGCTTCAATATTGTAGCATCCTCAACAGATATTTTTTGGTCTTTTGTTCCCAAAATTAATCTGCGTGTGGTGCCGAACTTTGTCCATGCTTTGTCCAAACATCGTATGAAACGATCACCGTGAGATCGTTGCAGGTTCTGGCGATGTAGCAGCATCAAGTAGCTCAAACTACCATTTTCTACATTAATGGGTTCAAAGAGTTCCTCATCGGAATACAGCAGAACTGGTTTGTTAGACATATTTCGCAATAGATTCGATAGTTAAAAAACTCAAATTTAAATTTATATATTTATATTTTTATTTTTATTTTTATTTTTATTTACTTAAGATTGGACGCGTCGTCTGTTTTGCGCTCACGCTCTTCGGCTAAAGACGCTGCCACGCAAGGAGTCTACGCCTTTTAAAGAATCCTGCGAAGGTCATATCCGGAATTTTTTAGGTAGCAGGTACTTGTGGGCTTACGCACGTAGATGACATACATATGTTTGTTTGTGTGCAATTCTTTTGTTTAAAATAATAGCCGTTTTTTGCATACTAATATCGTACTTACCCATATTTTTGCAAATACCACAAAAAAATATTACCTAACTTTGCGGGCTCTATTTTCCTTTCATTAAATTTTTCCAGGAATTAACTATTGTTTCCAAAATCATATATACACTTAGTTGCAATATTATAAAACCGACCAGAAATTAGCTGTTACTGGTAACCAATCTTTAAAATATTGTTTTCTAAGTAAGACCTAACTGTAAAACTCTAAACAGTACAAAAGAAAAAGGGTTAACCACAAATTACTTAATTTAAAAATAAAAAACAATTATTATTTCAAATGCCTAAAGGAAAGAAGCTGTCGGAATTTGAAAGAGGGAAATTTGCGCGCTTAAGAAGTGAAAGGCTTTTATTTTATTTAATTTAATTTTATTTCATTTTAAATCATTTAATTTATTTTATATAAATTAATTTTTATTTCATTTTATATTATTTTAATATTTTTATGTTTAGTTATTATATCTCATTATTTTATTTTATTTAATATTTTTAGTTTAGTATAATCTGTTTGATTTTATATTATTTTACCTTGTTTTATTTTATTTTATTTTATTTTATTTCATTTCATTTATTATTTCATTTAATTTTACCCTGTTTGTTTAATTTTTTTTATTTAATAATTTTTTCATTTTATGTTGTTTTATATATTTTTTTTTAATTTAATTTATTTTGTTTTATTTATTTTATTTTATTTTATTTTCTTTAATTTAATTCTTTTTATAGTTTTTTCATTTTATTTTATATTATTATATATTATTTTATTTATAATATTTTATTTTGTTTTGTTTTATTTTATTTAATTTTACTAAAATTTGTCTCCTTTAGCTTTATTTCACTTCATTTTATTTTATTTCAACTTATTTTATACCATTTTATGTGCTATTATGTTTATTTTATTTCTGTTTATCTTTTTTCGATTAAGTAAAATTTATTATATTTTTGTTGTATTTTTTATTTAATTTAATTTAAGATATTGTTTTTTTTTTCAGGTTGACAGTTTCCTCAATCCTGTAGGTAAATAAAATATAAATTTTTCTATTTCTATGGTAGAAAACTCTATTTGGCCAGTTGGATTTTCTTATTTATTTCTCCAAACTAAATTTGGAAATATCAAGCGTTGACTGCATTAACAACAACAAACAAAGGTTTTGTTGTCTTGCAACTTGCATTTATTTAGCTTGTTCAACAGGACAATTGCTTAATAAACAAAGCGTTTAGAATACGTTCACTCAGTCAGTTACTTCTTTATTTATTCATTCAACGAGAAAGTATCCGCTCGCTTTGTTCTCTACACGAATACCATCTTGTTAGACGTCCAATGCCAAATTGTCCCTGTACATCATATATTGTTGTCTCAGCTTGTTGTTATTTACTTTATTTATTCCTATTGCACAGTGGATACAACTATCTTAGTTAATTCCAAGTTGCTGAAACAAAAGCTGGCTAATGCATTAGCAAGAATAAAATTAAAAATGTTACTCCTAGTTTAGCCAAAGAAAAGAGGTACTTGAAATAGTGGATGACATTTTAGTTTCACGAAACATTACAACATTGTTTACTGAGAAATTAAACCTTCAAATAAATTCATTTTTTGTATGTAATATTTTTCACCTCGTTAGGATTGAAATAATATCTAAGAAGTTGATTGCAGATTTCCATTTGTTAATGTTGTAAATTGGAGTAAGAATACAAAACATCTGAAAGAAAAAAAAAATATATAATATATAAATATATATGCCGAAAAATTAATGGGGAGTAAATTTTCAATTAAAATTCTCAATGAAGACTTTGTTTCAAATTATTAATTATAACAGTAGTATGATTCTCAAGGTGACACTGCTGTCCTTGTTTGAAAATCGAGTAAAGGATTTTTATGTTGTTGCCAAGGGAGCAAATGTGCACTTCATTTTCTTCTCAAATCTTTTGATTGCTTGTAAGTCCTTTACGACCGCTTGGCTGTTCACATAGATATGCATATATTCCCTTATTTTGTTGGACTGTTTCCTGCAGTAGCTTGGCTTAGAAGGTACTGCAGTACTTAAAATTGTCCGCAGCCTTGTCTGGAAACATGAACTCTTTGCCTTCTCCATATATATTTGTCCAGATTTTCAATTGATGTCCAGACTTTCAATTGATGTCAAGATGCGTGATCTCGAGATTGTTTCCAATTTTCAACTTTTAGCGAAACAGTTCGCCTTTGGTGTATTCAAATTCGTTGGTCAATGTACTCTGTGAGGAAGCAAATGCCTTTCTTGGTTATCTGTGGGTTTTCAGAGCCACAAATGCGGTAATGAGCTGAAAATAAGATTCTCTGGAATACATAATTTTTCAGTAAAAACCATTTTCTCCAACCTCAACGAAAGCTTCAGTTCTTGAATCTACTTGACTTTATAAGCCTTCATACCGAGCGACAACGACAGTTTCTTTTCTGTAAAATAAAGCCGTGTGAGAAGCGGAAGAAACCTTTGGGAGGTGGCAATGGTAGCAAATTTTGTTGTGGAGTGATTTCATCCATTCGGACAACATTACCCAGCTGAACTATGTCAATGTCATCTTATAGCTCGTATAGCTCATTGTTCCATCATCTGCGGTGTTCGCCGTTGTCAATACGCGAAGGACCATAGATCGTTCGCCAAACTTTTCTCCCGGAGACTCCCAAGGCCGACTCGTCAGATGTTGAATCGTCCACGCTTCTGCGCTAAATAGTAGGACGGGAATGATGAGCGACTTGTTGAGTTTGGTTTTCGTTCGCTGAGAGAGGACTATATTTTTCATTTGCCTACTCAGTCGAAAGTAGCACCTAATTGAAATAGTGATTCTGCGTTGAATTACAAGGCTGGCGTTATTATTGGTGTTAATGCTGGTCCCTATATAGACGAAATTATCTACTACCTCGAAGTGCGGCGACTGTTTGTTCGATGACAGGAGATATTTTGTCTTGCCCTCGTTTACTACCAGACCCATTTGCTTCGCTTCTTTATCCAGCCTGGAGAAAGCAGAACTCACGGCGCCGTTGTTGAGGACTATAATGTCAAAATCATCGGCGTACGGCAGTTGTTGTAGACTTTTATAGAAGATTACCTCTTCTCTATTAAGCTCTGCAGCTATTATTATTCTTTCCAGCATCAAATTGATGAAATCACACGATAGAGAGCCACCCTGTCTAAAACCTCGTTTGCTACCGAACGGCCCGGAGAGGTCCTTCCCAATTCTGACTGCGCTTCTGGTGCTCTCGAAGACTGCTTTAAAATCGACGAAAAGGTGGTGTGAGTCGATCCTCTTTTCTCGGGTCTTTTCCAAGATTTGGCGCATGTGTGAATATCTGGTCAATGGTTGACTTGCCAGGTCTAAAGCCACGCTGATAAGTTTCAATCAGTTTGTTGACGGTACGCTTTAGTCTTTCACACAAAATGTTCGATAGAACATTATATGCGATGTTAAGGAGGCTTATCTCACGTTAGTTGGTCTAGACTGTTGGATCCCCCTTTTTGTGGATTGGGCAGAGTGCACTTAGGTTCCAACCATCTGATGCATGCACCTTGTCAGCTCTTCACCGCTATGTTTGAATAGTTCTGCCGGTAGGCCGTTAGTCTCAACCGCTTTGTTGCTTTTTAGTCGGGCAATCGCTATTCGAACGTCGACATGGTCAGGTAGCGGAACGTCTGCCCCATAGTCATCGATTGGAATTTCGGGTTCGCCATTTCCGGGTGTGTCATTTCCACTGCCGTTCAGCAAAGCTGGTGAAGTGTTTCCTCCATAAGTTCCATATACTCTGGGCATCCGTCACTAGATGACCGCTCTGGGTGCAACAAGAAATCCATTTCTTTTCCAATGGATGGCGTTATTAATCTGTAATATTGTTAGAGTTAATCATGCACAATTTCTGTTTCATTCTGGTAATGTTGATGTAAAAGATGATTCACGAGGCGAGTCCGACCGTCATGTAAGCACTGTTTCGATTGCCTAAAATCTAAAGATTGCACAAAAAACCGTTTGGAACCATTTGAAGAAGACTGGATACGAAAAGAAAAAATTAAACCATTCAATTCTATGCAAAAATAATGGATTTCTTTTTACTACACTTAAAATACATATGATATCCTATTTTAACTTATGATTTGTTATGTAACATTATTTTATACAGCGGTGTGTTAAGTACGTTATGTTGTTTTTATGTTGTTTTTATATCTTCAGTTATGAATTGAATGAAATTTATGTTATGCATGTTGGATTATGTTATGGTAAGTTAAGTTAAAATCTGTCATGCTATCTTATGTCCGAGCTTGTAATGTTTTGTTAAGTTAAGCTACGTTATGCTATGTTATATTATGTTATAGTGCTTCAAGTTATGCTAAGTAACGTTTAGTTATCTTATGTTTTTGTATGCCAGGTTATGTAGTATACTGAACTGGATAACGTTGATTAAGACATTTAAATTTCTTATCAAAATTGAAAACAAATGTACTCATAAATTATACCCTTAAAACTCTTCGGGATACGAAAAAATCCCCACCAGGTAGAAGATGCATAAAGTAAAGTTGTAGGAAGTAGATGTTCTGCAAGCACATTTTTTATCACAAATAAAAAATTGACATTATTTTAAAGCAGAAATTTATGTAAGTGCAAAAATAAATTTAATGTTTGTCCTTATTTAACTTTCGCTGCAGTTGCCGTATTTAACACATTTTATTATTATTATTTTTTTTTTATTTTTTGTTGGCTTTCCGCCAACAAAACATGATGCATGCAACAATACACACGCAAGTTGAAAGTTACGCGTAGTTTCATTTTATTTCTGAAATTTCGCTAACATTTTGCACCATTCACAATTCAAGCGTGAGGTAAGTAATGCATGAAGGATTCGAAACTTCCCAGGAATGGTAGTAGCTAACTGGTCGAATCAGCGAGGCATATTTTCTGTAAGGTGATAAGCTATAAGCTTATTCTTATAATTCTCTATATATAATTTTATATAAAATACTATGTACAAATGCCCTAAAGAGAAATCTTGTTTTCAATAGGAAAATAAATATTAATTTATTTGTATATTGTAAGGAAAATATTGCACACAGCTTGTCTGGCATTGGCTATGATTGAAATATGTGGACAGTTAAAAACTTTCAAGTTATACAATAAATGATAACTAATATACATACATATGTATTTCATTCAAATGTATTAATAAATACCCTCTTGAAAGTTCTCTTCACTGTAGTAAAAAGTAGGAATATTTAATATCATATCGCGAGTCGTATTAAGATTTTTCCTACCGACACTTCATAGCCTGCCACTTTTCTATCAACTTGGTGGGGACAAGTGCTTTAAAAATATTAAATTGAAAGTAGGGGACACGCAAAAAAAAAAACCTGCAACCACAAGCGCACACATACTCGTACATACTTTTCACGAGTATTTATGTATATAAATCTTATGCATACACATATTTACACGTACTGCTCATATAAACCTATGCATACATAGGTGTATATGTGTAGATGTGGTAGAACTCATAAGGTTTTCACCTTGTTAGGTGCACTTGGTGCAGTTATTCTGAATTATGACGGAATTTAACGGAAGGATGACATTTATCGCCGACGAACAAGCGCCCACATAGCATATGTACATATACATATGGTATATAAAAACATTTGTGGTTTTATGAACGTATCTACATCCTTGGCCAAAAGTATTAGGCACACCAACTAAAATACAAGTATTCTCAAATGTGGCTATCAAAGTTACCACATCTTTTTGTAAATGTCTTACATGGGTGTTTAACTGTTGATTAAACGAATAAATTGTGTAATATTGAAACTCATAGCACTCTGGGTAAGCTAAACTAAAAATTGTAATTTTTAAGAAATTCAAAAAATATTTTCGTATTTAAAATTTGAAAGTGAAAGTGTAAATTACACTTAGTGAAAAGTTACCAATCTTATAAAAACAGTTCGTATTTACCAAAAAAGTGTAATTAGTTACGATGATAGAGTTAGAGTTCTAAGTGAAGAAGGTAAGTCTCACGTTGAGATTGCCAATTTAGTGGGATGTTCGCGGTGCGCAGTCCAATGTGCTGTCAGGCGATTTGTGGAGACGAAATCCCACAATAATAAATCGAAAATTGGAAGAAAGCGTCTAACCAGTAAACGAGAAGACCGAATACTTATACTCGAGTCTCTCAAGGATCGCAAAAAATCTTCTTCTGCCCTTGCAGCTGCCCTTTCGGATGAATTTAGTAAACCAGTTAGTGCTTGAACAGCTAGAAGAAGACTTCTGGAAGCAGGTTTAAAATAATGTAAAGCCCGAAAGAAGCCATGGCTCTTAGAAAAGAATAGGAGAAATCGTTTGGAATGGGCTCGCCGGTACCAATATTTCACGGAAGAAGATTGGTATGTGGTCTGATGAAGGAAACTTCGAGGTAAGCTTAGTTAAGAGCGTCTTAAAGTATTAACAGCCATAGCTTCTTACCCTAGAGCAATTTTGAATACATAATTTTATTCACATTTTTATTATTTTTTCATTTCTACAGATATTTGGAACACCTGGTGTGACATTCGTGAGTCGACGGGTTGGGGAAGAATATCATCCTGTTAAGCATTAATGAGGCAGCATTATGATCTGGGGCTGCATAGCTGCTGATGGTGTCGGCGAAATGCTCGCTCGTGAGGGTGCCTAATACTTTTGGCCAAGGCTGTATATATAGTATGTAGGCATTACATGAGGAAAATTCCCAAGTTGTATATGAATTCCTATTCGTATATGAGATTATACACCTCATAAACAATATTTATACTACTATAGATCAGTCATTTCCTTTGTATGGCAATACCATAAAATAAAAAACCAAAAATTAATTAAAATTATTTTAACTTTAGAAATGTAATTTTAAGCTTCCAAACCTGAAAATTATGATTAAATTTAATGAGTTATTAAAAAAAACATTTTCTTCAATTTCCTTATTTTCTTCTTTGCTTATTTTGCTTTGTTTAATTTTATTTTGAATGATTTAGTATAATTTAATTTAATTATGCTTCATTTAATTTACATATTATATATTATTCAATAAAATTTTCGCTTAGTAATCGCTGACGCGAATTTCCACTGAATTCCTTCTTACCTTATTTCTTCGATTGCATTTCTTTTTGTTTCATACTATTTTATTTTCTTAATTTATATTATTTTATTTTATAAATTTTACTTTAGTTAGTTTTTTTATTTGATTCTTAAATAATTCAAATTTAATTAAAATTTAAAATTTTGTTTTTTTTTTTGTAATTGTATTATAATTTATATTTATTTATTTTGCTTAAACTATTATTATTTTTTTTATTTCATATTATTTTGATCAAGTTTATCATATTTTATTTCGCTCTGTTATAGTTTATTTAAAACTATTTTATATTACTTCACTTCATTTTGTTTTACATTGCTTTACTTTCTTATTTAATATTAATGAATCTATTATATTTTGCTCTAGTTCTAATTTTTTAATTTAATTTTAATTCTTTGAGTACATATCTTTTATTATATTTTATTTTATAGTAATTTATTTAATTTAATTTATTATGCAATATACTTTCATTAGAATTTTTTTATTTTTCTTTTTCTAGTTTATTTTATTTAATGTTATTATATATAACATTTCTTTTTTAATTATCATTATTTTGCTTTATCTTATATTGGAAATTATATTTTTTGTTTTATTTTAATTTTGTTTAATTTTATTTTATGTTTATTTTATTTTATTTGTTCTATTTTTCATTAATCCAAAATTTAATGAAAGAATTAAAGTAATTTTTATAATTGTGTCGCCCCTAGTTAGGAAATGTAAAGCCCTCCGAATGTATTTCTGACATGAAATATAGGATCCTCATCAAATACCATCAGCCGTTCGGAGACTTAGCTTAAATGTAGGTAGCAGGAGCTCCAATTATTATATATTATATTAAACATATATTGTAAACTTTTGTTTAATTATCTTTTTTATTTTACTTCTATTTTTTAAATTTGAATTCATTTTATTTTATTTTATTTTATTTTATTTTACTTTATTTTATTTTATTTTATTTTATTTTATTTTATTTTATTTTATTTTATTTTATTTTATTTTATTTTATTTTATTTTATTTTATTTTATTTTATTTTATTTTATTTTATTTTATTTTATTTTATTTTATTTTATTTTATTTTATTTTATTTTATTTTATTTTATTTTATTTTATTTTATTTTATTTTATTTTATTTTATTTTATTTTATTTTATTTTATTTTATTTTATTTTATTTTATTTTATTTTATTTTATTTTATTTTATTTTATTTTATTTTATTTTATTTTATTTTATTTTATTTTATTTTATTTTATTTTATTTTATTTTATTTTATTTTATTTTATTTTATTTTATTTTATTTTATTTTATTTTATTTTATTTTATTTTATTTTATTTTATTTTATTTTATTGTATTTTATTTTATTTTATTTTATTTTATTTTATTTTATTTTATTTTATTCTATTTTATTTTATTTTATTTTATTTTATTTTATTTTATTTTATTTTATTTTATTTTATTTTATTTTATTTTATTTTATTTTATTTTATTTTATTTTATTTTATTTTATTTTATTTTATATTATTTTATTTTATTTTATTTTATTTCATTTTATTTTATTAAGTAAATGTTATGCAATTAAATGTAATTTAATTTATTTTAGTTTAATTTAATTTAAGTTAATTTAGTTTTATATAATTCGTTTTTTTTTATTCAATTTATTTTTATTTTATTTAAATTAGTTGAATTTAATTTATTTTTATTTTATTTTATTTTCTTTTGTTTCATATCTTTACGTTTTATTTTGTTATATATAATTTTATTTATTACATTTAATATATTTGATTTGATTTTTCTATTTTAGTTTATTTTATTTAATTTTTCTCATATCGTATTATATATTAATTTGTTTAAATTTTTTTATTTTCATTTATTTTATTTTATTTCATCGTATTTCTTTATTTTATGTATTATTAATTCTTTTTTTTATTTTATTCTATTGTATTTCGGTTTATATAATTTTTTTGTTCTATTATGTTATATTTTATTACTACAATATTTAATTTAACTAATATTTTTTTATTTTTATTTTTGTGTGTTTTGTTATATATAATATTTTTAATTGATTTTATTTATTTTTTTATTTTACTTAATTTTTTTAGTTTTTATTTCTACTTCATTTCATTTTATTTAAATAATTCATAATGTAATAATTTAACTTCCCGTCTAATGTGAATTTATAAACAAATAAAAATATGTGTTTACATGCGTATGCTTGCATATATAAATACATATATGTATAAATTCGCTTCGGTTAGAAAGTTAAAATGTCAAGTATGTTTTGTGTGAATATTTTTCACTAGTTTCCAGCTGCCATCTGCTAACATTTCTCCGTACTTAACTATTTGAGAACATTTCAAAATATTTCCGAGTATTTTCCAGCACAACCTGACAGCTTATTAATATTACAGTTGAGTTCATTTATCATTGGCGCGAAACAGCTGCAAGTGGGCACAATTGTTTGTGGCTATTCCCTACCTTACTATTTGACTATTTTCTTCAAATGTTTTTCATACATTCATATTTAAGTGCAAATGCGTATTTAGATTAGGGTAGCTTATTCAACATTTTTTTTTTTTCAAAATTGTTTCACTTAAAAAAATACTAATAATAGTAATGTATTGAATCAAATGCTTGAAAAATATGAGATATAGTAATTTTATTTTGTTATTTAATTTTTAATTTTGAATTAATATATTTCATATTGTTAACAGTGTTACTATTATTTTTTATTTCATTTTTCTTGATAACCCTATGTTGTAGCGGAAAATTGATTATTAATTGAATACCAAATTCTAAATTCTAAATATTCTGCTTTCCGAAATGGCATTCATTTCACCTTACTTAGGCGAACCAGTCTAATGTACACATAGTATGTACATACCATAGTGAGCACAGTATTATGTCCCTTCTATTATTCTGTATTACTTTATTTCATATTTCGGTCGCAGTAAATTTGCGTCCACACTTGATTTTATAACTTCAGTCAACAGCTTAAAATGTGACACCTGAGTGACTTGCTGTGCTGCTGTTATATGAACACATATATACATACATACGTACGTAAATGGCTGAAGGTGCTACTGCTGGCTGGTTGAAATATGTGGGTGGTTAGGTGAAGAAAAAATATGATTAATGCTTAGACGTATTTGGCTAAAAAAACACACAGACCTAAATGCATAACGAGTACTTGGAAGACATCTTTTTGTGATTAATACACGTATAGGCTGGGAGAATTATGGTAGTGAATTTTTTTCAAGCACATAAGACTATTTAATTCACATACACGTAGGTCGATTGAATTGCATTTCTTCATATGCGTTACTTATCGCTACCCTTCTGCTTTTGGGTAACAAGGCGGGATACTGCTTTAATAAATATTCTCGGTTTAAGGATTCACTAAAGTTTTATTGCGGCTTCTGTTCATCTGAGGTGTGGCTGTGAGCAAAGGTCGATCTTGGAGAAAGCTTGAGACGTCCATTGCAAACGTTTTAATTATAACGATTTAAAGACCTCGACTTGGAAGTTTCGGTCTGTTAAATGCGAAAGTGCAACTATCTTTTCTGTAAAAATTAAGACTGATATCACAATCTTTAATTGAGTCACTTAAATGTAAGAGTCACTACGTCATACAGGTAAGCGTCCATGTTCATCCAAGGGATTCTCAAGCATACTCTTCCGTGGTTATTTGTTATAAATCTTGCTCCTACTTTTGTAGCGAGCGGCTGCCGGCAGTAGAGCTTTGCTGTATCTGCCATTCCTGTAGAGTAAACAGGAATGTATCATTTCGTTTGAATAAGCAATCTTTAAGTAAAAAATAGAGGGTGAAGTCGTGCGCCAACAAGGGTACTTCGACGACAAATGATGTACTTCCTTAACAAAAATTTATTAATACGAATACTACATATATTTATATATCAAGTACTATTATGGTGGCCAACTTTAAGGCATAAGTGACTTGTCTAGCTTCTGGAATATATTCAACCTGCTCTTCTTCTGGATATAACAGGAGCGAAAAGAACTACCTCAACTAAGGCTCTGGAAGTTATCATGTAAATATGGCTAATTAACATACACGTACAAACGACGTATGACAAGCTAAGCAAACTAGCCGCTAAAATGTTCTAGATAATTGCGTTCAGTCTCCAAATTGTGAGGGACATGGCAGCATACAAAAAATTCTGACAGAACTTGGGCTAAGCAAACAATACATCCAGTAAAATACCCTATGTAGGCTACCAACTCTTTCCCAGCCAGAGAAGAATGGGAATTGTGTCTATACCGATAAAGAATTTCCTAGTAAGGAATGTAGGTTTAAAATCATCGACTGGAAGAGGAGTGGGTCGGTAGCAGGGAATTTCTTAATGTCCTGCAACACTTCTAACGTAGGTCGTACCACTAAATCATTGTGAGAAAACGTGAATTGCAGGCAGACCTATCTGTTACTTACACTCACCAAACGGGAACGGGTATGTTGGGTGGAATCGATAGATCACTTATCTTTCACTATGCTCCTAGCTTCAGCCTGACGATGACGATTCCACGGTTCATCAAATAGAGCGAACTGTTCGTTAGGTAGCACAGTAAGCCTACTCAATGGCATAAACGTGGCCGATAGCGATCAGGTACTCAACTAACAAGCCAAGAGTTTAGAAAAAAACCTTATCTCGACCAAGAAATATATAGATGTATTTCAATAATAAAAAAAATTATATAAAGAAATGTGATAATATTTAATATGCAAATAACAGAAATCTTGTAATCAGTTTAAAAATGTAGGATAAAGCAGCAACTAAGCTGCATTTATGGGAATTTTAAACAGATACCTTTATCTTTTAATCTAAATAATTCAGTTTCGAAAAGGCCTAATCCTCTGGTCGCATATAATGATTTTCTAAAATTTTCGTTATTATAGAAATTAAAATCTGTCGTCAAAGGACTGAACTGCAATTCAAATTCAAAATTGTTTTTTTTTTAGTTTTTTTCTACTTTGACTTATTTTTAATTTCAATAATTTAATCGGAATAAAATATCCTACAAATATTGCTGACACAAATTATGAATTGCTTGCGACGGAAAATAAAAACATAAATTCATACTCGTATACAAAGTAATTTTCTTTTAATTATGCGACTACTATGTAAGCAGCTTAGATAATTTTCTTTGAAAATCTTGCTACATCTCATATTTTTGTATCTTTGCAAAATATCCTTAGGCGATTGGTAACTATCACGAACAGAAAATCTACACCGACTGATGTAAAGATTGTACAAAAACTTGATGACCAGTTTCTTATTAATGCATTTTCTGCAAATGGCTATACAGGTATTTAAATACACACATATATATTCTTCTAATGTATGTATTTTATAAAGTGTATATATGTATGTAGATGCATACATCAAACACACGAAAATCTGAACGATTTCACTAAACCAACAGCTCAACTGAACTCAACAGCTCCACGAACTACTCAACTCACCATTCAAGTCATTCCTTTTGATTTACTCTAAAAAAAGATTGTCAACTGAAACGGAATTCAAATGAAACCCTTTTTAAAAGTAATATAATAATTGTACGAAGGAACATTCATTTATTCACCTTTCACTCCACCTGCCACCTAAAAACTGCCACTGGCGTTGGTATTATTGTTATTGCGGTTGTTGGTCTTGGGCCCTGGCAAGTAAATGAGAACTTCAGCAACTCATTGGTAATAAACGTAAATTAAACTTGCCTTAAGGTTGGAAATTTAATTGGAAAAGCTGCTTCACTCGCAGAGGTGGTGAAGATGACAGACTGAATAAGAGGAAAATAAAGGGACATACATACATATAATAGAAATGATGGCATGGTGTACGTTATCAAACAAATGACCGGCGAAGACAACGGTAAAGGTGCACAACTGTAATTATATGTATACTGTGTATATTAAGGTAAGAAATATCAACTGACATTTTGAGCACCAAGCAATTGCCGAATATTTTTAAGTGCACTCATACAGACACATAAATAGACCAATATCATTTGCTACAATGGATTGGCGTTCGCACAAAGGCTTTGATTTAGGGGAAATTTATACTGTCTAATAGTTTGAATGTCATCAAAATTATTTTATAGCAAATTCAAAAATTTCTAGCCATTATAATCTGTACAAAGAGTAAAGCCAAATAGTCACTTCAAAATGCGTATGTAGGAATATTTATGATTAACAAAGAAATATCTTCACTTAATATTCTCTTCCAAGATATCATTGATATTTCAAAAGGAACTTAGCAAAAGCCCTTCAGGGCATTAAAAATAGCTTATGCACAAATGTTCCTTCTAATTACTAAAAATAACTAAAAAATAATTAACACATTTTCTGAAACAAGCAGTTAAACATAGTTAAATAAAGAAAAAAATTCAAAGTAAAATAAAATAAATTAAAAACAAAACAAAATAAAATAACAAAAATTTATTAAAAATAAAAGAAACAAAAAAAATAAGATAAAATAAAATTCATCTAATGTAAACTAAAATAAAAAATACATTAAATTAAAAAAATAAAAATAAAATAAAATAACATTAAATAAAATAAAATAATATAAATAAAATTAAAGAAAATAAAACTATATAATATAAATTAATATAAAATAAATAAAACCAAATAAAAAAAATAAACTAAAATAAAACAAAATATTTTAAAAATAAGAAGAAAAAAAAAGAAAATAAAGTAAAATTAAATATATTAAATTAAAACAACAAAAATTGAATTGAGATATAAATCAAAATAAAGAAAAACAAACAAAATAAAATAAACTAATTTAAATAAAATGAAAGATAAGAAAATGTAAAAAAAAAACAAAATAATATAAAAAAGTTAAATAAATTAAATTAAATTAAGCAAAACAAAATAAAATAAAACAAAACATAATAAAAATAAAAAGGAAAATAGAGGAAAAAATAACACAAAATGAAATGAAATAAATAATAAAGTAAAATAAAATAGAGTAAAGTAAAACAAAATAAAATCAAATAAAAACAAAATAAAATAAAATAAACTAAATAAAATATATGACATGAAGTAAATTAAAATAAAATTGAAAAATTAAAATAAACTTAAATAAAATAAAAAAATAAAATGAAATAAATTAAAAAAATAAAATAAAACAAAAAGAAAATATAAAAAAGCAAAATAAAATATATAAAACAAAATAAAATAAAATGAAATAAAATTAAATAAAATAAAATAAAAATAAATAAAAAAAAATAAAATAAAATAAAATATAAAATAATATAAAATAATATAAAATAAAAAAATAAATCAAAGTAAATGTATAAATATGAATATCGCTTTTTTTTCCATATTAAAAAAAAAATAAAACCATAATTTCACATTCCCTGCTGTTCCCTAAATTTTAAGTATACAAGAAAAATCATTTGTAGTTTTGCTTTGATGGCCTCATTATCATTTATTTATACTCGTTTTCCATTACAATAATTTATTTGCGCCTTAAGTTTCACATCACGAAAAGAAATATTAAATTTCAATGGCCGTAAACGTTTGTTCCAGTTGCTGAATGTTTGATTCCGTAATTTCATCAGCCAAAATTTGCTGGCGCCGCTTATCCAAGACTTCCTTTTTCTGTGCAGGACTCAAGCGTTTGAATGCCTCCATATGTTCGATTTTCTTTTTCAAAATGCAATTGAACTTATATTTGCGCTTCAATATTGTAGCATCTTTAACAGATATTTTTTGGTCTTTTGTATCCAAAATTAATCTGCGTGTGATGCCGAACTTTGTCCAGGCTTTGTTCAAACAGCGTATGAAACGATCACCGTGAGATCGTTGCAGGTTCTGGCGATATAGCAGCATCAAGTAGCTCAAACTACCATTTTCTACATTAATGGGTTCAAAGAGTTCCTCAGGGGAATACTGTAGAACTGGTTTGTGAGACATGTTTCGCAATAGATTCGATAGTTAAAAAACTCAAATTCAAATTTATACATTTATATTTTTATTTTTATTTACTTAAGATTGGACGCGTCGTCTGTTTCGCGCTCACGCTCTTCAGCTAAAGACGCTGCCACGCAAGGAGTCTACGCCTTTTAAAGAATCCTGCGAAGGTCATATCCGGAATTTTTTAAGATAGCAGGTACTTGTAGGCCTACGCGTATAGATGACGTACTTATGTTTGTTTGTGTGCAATTCTTTTGTTTACAATAATAGTCGAATTATTGCATACTAATGTCGTACTTACCCATATTTTTGCAAATACCACAAAAAAATATTACCTAACTTTGCGGGCTCTATTTTCCTTTCATTAAATTTTTCCTGGAAGCAACTATTGTTTCCAAAATCATATACATATACACTCTGTTGCAATATTATAAGACCGAAATTAGCTGTTACTGGTAAGCAGTGAATATTTTAAAGACATTTTTCTAAGACTTTTATTTTATTTTATTTCGTTTCAACTCATTTAATTTATTTTGTTTCATTTTATTTGATTTTATTTTATTTTCTTTTTTTATTTTATTTTATTTTATTTTCATTTTTTATTTTATTTTATTTTATTTTATTTGATTATTTTTTTTATTTTATTTTATTTTATTATTTAATATTAAAATATTTCTGTTTTAAGTTATCGTACCTCATTATTATATATTTTTTTTAAGTTTCATTTATAATGTTTGACTTTATATTATTTTATTTAATATTATTTTATTTTTCTTTATTTTATTGCTTATTGCTTACGAAGGATAAAAATTCAAACTTCAAACACAGGCAAATATGCTAAGGGCAAGGCTAAAGTGAATCAAGTAATACATAATAGTAGTAGAGAGAGGGTAATAAATACGTACATGAACAAACATACGAGTACACATCTTAAAAATCTATGGATATGACCTTCGCGGGCTCTTAAAGGGAGGAAGAAAAAGAACTGGTAGCAACTGCAACGAGAAAACAGTTACAAGAACGAACGTTGATGAATTGTCTAACTTAATAAGCAAATTTTTTGTAATTGTATAATTAATTTATGTCGCAAATAAATAAATAACTATAATAAAGAAAGTAAAAAATAAATGATTACAGCGCAATCAAAATGAGAATAAATGGAAATTTTTATTAGAAGCATTCTTCAGTCTAACTATGAAAAATGAAATGGTATGAGCCAAAAAATTTAAAGATATGTATCCACAAGCCAAAATGTTTTGTTTAATTTCATTTTCAATTCAAGAGTATATCTCATGAAAAGAAATTCTGATAAATAGATCATCAAATTGTGGAAACATTTAAATTTACGAAAATAAATGTCATGTATTGATTAATTTTAAATTTAATTTAATTTGGTATAATTTATTTTATTTTATCTTATTTATGTATTTTATTTAGTTTCTCTTGTATCATTTTATATTATTTTATTTTAATTTTTTTATTTATTTTATTTTATTTGGTTTTATTTTATTATTTTGACAATATATTTTTGTTTTAAGTATTATATCTAATTATTTTATTTTTCAAGTTTCGTTTATTATGTTTGATTTTATATTATTTTATTTGTTTTTATTTTATTTCATTTCAATTTCTTTATCTAATTTTGTTTTCTTAATTTTCTTTTAAGTTATTTATTTTATTTTATTTCATTTTCTCTTCTTTCATTTTATGTTATTTTATTTTATTTTTTTTATTATATTTGACTTTATTTTATTTATTTTTTTTTTTATTTTATATTATTAAATTTTTTTTATTTTATTTTATTTCATTTTATTTTATTCTATTTTATTTTATTTTCTTGTTTCATATTATTTTATTTATTATTTTATTTTTTTTTATTTTACTTTATTTTATTTTATTTTATCTTAATTTATTTTTTTTGCTTCATATTATTTTAATTTTATTTTATTTTAATATTTTTTTTATTTTATTTTATTTTCTTTTATTTTACTTTATAATATTTTATTTTATATTTTATATTAGTTTACTTTATTTTATTTTATCTTATTTTATTTAATTTTTTTATTTGGTTTTTTTTTATTTAATTTCTTTTTATTTTTTTATTTTATTTTATTTTACTTTAGTTTATTTTATTTTACTTTATTTTATTTTATTTTATTTTTATATATTTTATTTTATATTATATTATATAATTTTATTTTCTCTAAATTTATATTATTTTGTTCTTGTTTTCTTTTCTTTTATTTTATTTTAGTTTAATTTATTTGAAGTTATTAATTTTTTTTATTTTATATTGTTCTGTTTTATTTTATTTTATTTTATTTAATTTTGTTTTATTTTATTATATTTTACTTTATGTTTTTTATATTATTTATTTTTTATTGTATTTTATTTTCTTTTATTATACTTTATTTTATGTTATTTTGTTTTATTTTATTTTATTTAGTTTTTGTTTTCTTTTCTTTTAGTTTAATTTATTTGATTTTATTTCTTTTTATTTTATTTTATATTATTTTGTTTCATTTTATTTTATTTTATTTTATTTTATTTTATTTTATTTTATTTTATTTTATTTTATTTTATTTTGTTTTATTTCATTTCATTGTATTTTGTTTTCTTTTATTATATTTTATTTTATTCTATTTTATTTTGTTTTATTTTATTTTATTCTCTTTTATTTGATTTAAATTTATTTTATTTTATTTTTATTTCATTTTCTATTATTTTATTATATTTTATTCTATTTTATTTAATTTTATTTTATTATATTACATTTTATTTTATTTTGTTTCATTTTATATTAGGTTAATTTATTTTATTTTTTTTTAACTTGTATTATTTTATTTTATTTTACTTTATTTCGTTTTATTTTATTTACATTATGTGATTTCTCCACTCTCTTATGTACTCATATGTACACCCACTTTTTTGGTAAATCTCATTTTTTCTAATTTCTGTGAATTCAAAAACTTGTGTTACGTACTAGAGAGTCAACAGACAATTAAATCGCCTCAAGCATTTAAGTAACTTGCAGATAATTTGCAAGTTTTGCCAAAACACTCGCAAAAGTAATAAGTAGAAAGCACGTGTACACACAAAAATACTCGTACATTCAAACGTAATGCTAGAATAAATGTGTGCTTCATATACATATGTATGTACGAATGTACTCTTAAGTATATTTAACTCTTAAATATATATTCGTATGTATGCTCTTACTAGTTTTGGCACTTTCTGGCTTCTTAGCGGTTAACAGTCACCCCAGCACCTTGACAGCAAAGTGTGCTCGGCATGCCCACCTCGTCCCGCCCGGTGTAGTTTATGGCATTATCAAACAGATATGAATATTTGCATGCACCTGCAAGTGATAATTACATCCTGCTATGTACCTTGCAATCTGCCATAGTAAAGCAACGCTTTCTGCCAGCCAGCCACATGCTACATGCCACATGCCGCACATATTTTTTGGGCCGCTGCATGTGTTTGTTGGCTTCTTGCTGGCGAGCATAAGTTGTGCATTAAAATAATTTAGTCACTTTTGCGCAAATTGCGCAGGTGTAGCATAATCATAACCCTATTCTGCTTGTTAATATTTTTGTTAGTGTAAAACAAAAATAAATTAAAAAAAAATTAGACTTAGCCACTCATATTACTCATAGAAATACATACAAAGATACTCACACACATACCTGGTATATACCTATTAAATGCATACAAAGCAAGAGGCTTATAAATTGCAACGAAGCACCGAAAATCATAGTTGCCAGATTGGTGATATTCTTAAAATGTTATTAAAATCCTTTTTAATGTTTAATTGAGTAAAAATTTTTTCGGACAGCAGATCGCGAGGGTTTTTTATGATAAACTGGTGGACGTTCTCAATGTTTAAGCTGTCTCTGTCAGAAACTTTCTCAGGTGTACTGAAACGTCCTTAGGAATGGCAGCTGAATTTATATAAAGAGTCAAATATTGATTAGTGGCTGAGTGCTATCCTGCGGTGGTTCCTCCATTTTCTGGACAAATATCAAGAGGAGTACCACAAGCACGGCGAGGAGGTTGTTCGAAAATCGCTTTAAGAGATCTGGGTGTTACTTTAAGAGTTTGTTTACGATGTAAGAAATAGTGAAAATCAACTGTATGATAACAAATAATAAATAAATATTGATTTATTCACCTACTGAGGCAGAGACTCTGACCGAAAGAAGTCAAAAATATATATAAATGTCATCTGTGTTATCCGCCTAAGGCGATTCGAATGAAGCTTTAAATGAAGTGGAAAATATACCGCCTCTTATGAGCTACAAGTGGAAATATGGCAGTGAGGACTTGTACCTTTAAGAAGCTGTAAGAAGCCAGACGAATGCAACAAATCAAAATAAATTCCATCATCATTCTATCCTCAGCGAGAACTCAAAGCTCGTTACAATCATTTGAAAACACTAAGAGAACTTTTTGAGTAACAATGTAGAGTGAGGAGGGACATGCTTTTAACATACGCGGGAGGGAGACTTGGAGAGAGAAAATCAAGCAAACAGCACGCCTTGGTTGAGTTCGTTTTATGCTGACCTTGTACTGTTAAAGATTTTACTGTAAACCGCTTCTGATTGATTTCAGATCGAAATTGACTATCATGTAGAAGAAGAACCTTCTGATGGAAGTCTCTTTCAGGCTACCTGACCATTGCAGTGTTTTTCAGGCGGAAATATCTGCTAGCATGGAGATTGCAAATCAAATCTGAGCCAGCTTTAAATATAAGGACATCTTCACATTTAGCGACAGCGCTTACACACAATTCAACACTAGTGCTGAACTGTCGCTGATCTCTACAGGATATGACCAAACAGAACACGTGGGTCCTTGGTCACAACACATCGAGGGAAACTGTTTTTGGATAAATAGCGCTTTGGTATGTCTTTTTCCACTGCAAAATGCTTCTCAAGGAGATCTGACAGACCACTGTCTGACAGGATGATACGCGGGAAGACGGGAAGAGGGGCTCCCCATAAACGATGCTGCTAGGTGGATGCGGAGGAGGAAATGTTCACCCATCTCTTGTGCGACTTTCCTGCTTTAGCAGTGAGAAGTTCCGGAACTTTGGGACCGTATTGCTGGATGTCTATTGTAGATAGTCAACGTCAAAATGGATCTATTGAGGTTCATTAGAGTATAGCTGGATAATGAAGCTTGATAGTCAAATTTTTGTGGCATCACAATGGGTCAACCTAACCTACTTAATAAGTCGCAGAGTAGCAAACATAACTTAGTGCAAAAATAAAGCGAGAAATAAACCTAAACATATCAAAACTCTGGCAACACAGCCCACACCGATAACGCTACAAAGGGGTAAAGCAGGAAGAAGGAAAGTAGGAAATGTGCGCGAAATGCTTAAATTACCATTATGAATGGCAAAGGATTTCGGTTGGAAATTATGTTGACTGCCATGAATACAGTAGCGTAAAATAGCATTCACAACAACAACAAATAAACAAGAAACGCCACGTCTTTCACCCACCGCCCTTTTTACGCTACTTCTACATTCACTGCAGAGCTTAACCGAAGTTCGCTCTAAGAAGCTTGGCATACAGTTGGTTGGCTCTTTAGTTCTTCTTTCACTTCGCGTTCTACTGCTACTAATTTTTTGTTGCTATTTTATTATTTGTATTGTTGTTGTTGTTGTTGTTGCTGTTGTTGGTGTTATGAACGGAAGTAGCGGCATGTTGCAATATAATGAGTATTGTGGGTCATTTATAAGCCGGGCAATGTGGTTTCCACCGCAAAACAACACAATACCCACTAGTTTGAGGTGGTGTTAGTGATACCACGAACATGAAAGCGAAGAGTAAGGAGGTGGTAGTGGGGTGGATAACATAATTTTGGCGTTAAACCAGCATGTTTATTGTGGCAACATTGTAATTGCTTGGCTTTCCATTCATGTCTTTCGCGTTGGAAATAGCTGGAGTGACAAAATTGCGAACAATTTAAATTCAATGATAAATTAGGATTACGGAAACTCGGATTGGTTTATATTTAATTACATATTATTCGGTTATTTTATTTTAAAAATTAGATTAGTGTGCTTTGGTATACATAATTATTTAGCTTTAACAGTAGGGTAATGGTTTCCTATTGACGAGACGCATCATAACCGGTTGCGAGAGAGCATGCTTAGATTCGAAAATCCATCGCGATCTCTACTATTCTACTAAGAGCACCCAGGTATAGAGCATGTGGGGTCCTTTTAAAGCATTAAACCATCGGTGGGTGAATATTTTCTGAAAATATCTATGTGATCTATGGTTGTAGTATCTTTAACCTGTAATTCGTTACCACGATCTGAAAACCAAAAAGTGATGAGATTCGTCCTCCTTCTTCTAAATATTCTTACTTTATTGGACTTTCACTCCATCATGCTAGCTGAATACTTTTGTAGATATTTTTCAGTACTCTTCGTCAGACAAAGGTCAAATATACCCTGTCGTTTTCATCGAATACACCTCCAAGGAAGCGACAAATAGTGGCGAGCCTCGATAGGGAGGCTAAGCTTTGATGATGACCAGTGCAAACATCATACGCATGACGTTTTGAGGGCAGACACCTGGAGTGTTTGGTCCTTTAATTAGGTAGCTGTTGTTATCTAGCTGGTTGAAATTTTTGTAACATATACTGCAACATATAACACAGCAGCCATATAAAAGAGTCCGAATTCGGTGTCATATTTTCGGTGAGACCAGTATCCACATTGAAAAACCTCCTAAGCACATCACTGTTTTGCACCCAAGATCCGAAGGAAGAGAAGGACAGTGTAACTAATGACCACCCCTGCTGCCACGATGAGTAAATTGCTTTTGTCGATTTTAATGCAATATTCGGAAAAGAGGTTTCAGGACAAATTTAAACTTCATTATGAAAGATTCTAAATAGGTCGACGCATATGTACTTGGTTTATCTTTATTGCTAGAGATTTCCACACAAGAGAACTCCTCCAGCTATATAGCTGTAACTTTATTGAAAACCTCACACCCAAATCGAGCACGTTATGATAGACGACTGACAATGCTCCAGTGCTGTAGAAGTACTCGAAAATTTTTCAAATAAATTAGACTAGTTACAGGTTGATTCAAGACCGGTTACAGTAAGAACACTTCACCAACCCACTTGCTCTCGGTCAAGTTGTCCTCTTTGAAGATAACACTACAGCTCTGAAAGTTTGCGATCCTGCACCGTCGGTGAAAGCAAAAGAAGAGGAAGAATTATACGCGGTTGGAGGTGGAGAAGGACCTGACCGCACTTGGTAACTCCACTTGGCGGCGAATAGCGAAAAGAAGAAACGAATTATGAGCTATTATTGTAGATTTAAATAAAATTTCACGAGATATAATTTCGTAAATTATATGAACTCGTCAGTTTTTTAAAGATATATAAGACGGGATTAACAAAAGTTCGGTCCGTTGCTGACTTTCATTTTGTTTTTGTTAAATCCAACCAAAACCAAATCCTTTGCAACTACTTTAACAGTCTTTGTTTCAATGTTTAGAATGATCGGCTAAAGTAGAGACGAGAAAATACAAGATAGCTTAGGATAGGTCAGACGAAATTCCACCTTCAACTCAAACAGAAATTCGCCAAGTGATTCTCTTCGGGGTTCGACGTAATTAACAGCCAATACAAACATTCAGTGAATGCCAAATTGCATATGGAATGAAGGCACCGTCTTTAAAAACTATTTGAGTAGTACCGAAGATTCCAGACCGAACATTTCTCCGTAGAGGACGAGCCCCGGGAAGTTCTACCAAAATCTTCCACTGATGACGTCACTGTAGCTCTGGTAATGTCCAAAATTGGCGAAGCCTCACGATTGACACAAGAAATGGTTGCAAACGAATTGGTTTTGAATGCCATGGCCGCATCGCGAATATTATATAATCATATGGGATACACGAGGAAATCAGCTCGATGGGAAGCATGAATTTTAGATGCTGACCAGAAAGAGGCTTGAGCGCATTTTGCTCAATTTTTCCTAAACAAATTCGAAATGGTCAGCCGAGCAACCTAAGTAAAGTCGTTACTGGTATGGTATGGAGCCCAACAGGAGCATGCCAACCTGTATAATCTAAGCCACACAAATCAGCAGCAACAGTAATGATGTCAGTTTATTTCACCCGATCTAAAATCGTAGCTACTCTTGCACTGGAAAAGTGTCCGACGGTAACTGCAAAATAGTACACGAAAAAGTACTTGTAAAGTGTTTTGCAAAATTGGTTGGCAAACAGGAAGAAAGAGAATTTGCGACGCTATTTTCTACATCATGACAACGCGCCATCCCACACTGCTGAAATAACGAGTAATCTCTGGGATCAAAGAAATACGCCCAGCACCATATTACTCGGATATATCAGCTTGTGATTTCTGATTATTTTCAACATTTAAAAAAAAAATTAAAAGGAAGGGTCCTTTTAAAGCTTAAAAAGTAAGATTTTAAAGACTGTGTTCAGAAGTGGTTCTATAGGCTTAAGAAATGCATTGAAATAAATGACGATTATGTAGAGAAGATAAAAAAAGACAAAGATTACGAATAAATACTAAAATAAGTTTTTTTCTGGCCAACTTACAGAACTTTTGTTTGCCTTATTTTAAAAATGTTTCATGTTCGAAAAAGAAAAACTTCTTCGAAGCAGAACTTCAAAGCCTTTTGAAAATATAAATTGAAACTTTCTATTCATTCAATTCATTCTTATTTTTTCATTAGAAATGAAACTGAAAACTTTGATAATATTGGTTAGTAGATAAATACAGTCTATATGCGGCAACGCTCCTAGGTCTTTAGAAAGCTCAAAATATCATACCACACCACTTCCTCTCCTACCTGAATTATCCTATGGTCTTAATAAGTTGAACTAATTTTAATAGTTTAATATGTACAACTTCATAGATATTGCCCTAAGCTGCCTGTGTGGTACCCCGGCGTGGATGACAATGACTTGTAAAAACTCCTATTAGAGTTCTTAAGTAATTTCTCTTAAGCTTCGGTCGGCATATGTTTGTCAATTTTATATTTACAAGTAGTCAAAGCCAGTTTAAAAGTAATCAGAGTCAACTTACTAGCAGCCTTAGGCTCTCTCTCTCGTTCTCTCTTGAAGCATAATCCAGTGAAACCAACTACGTCACAGCTATCCAGGATGGTCTGTGTCCTGAAACTCATTGCATATATTCTAAGAAGTAGCATGCCAGTCTTACTAACAAATTAAGAAATTTTTTCACAATTCTAAGAGGGGTCGGAATTCCTCTCAAACCCTGTCCGTCCAAGTGACAGTACGCAATGCTAAACACTCGGCTGTCGCGGTCGCCATACTCAGAATTTATTTGTATCCAAATTTTGCAAATGAGTGACTTGGACCGAGTGATAAAATTTACAATCGATCTATACTTCGATTGAAAATCCCATAATTTATCGAAGCGACGATGTTGGTTAGACGCCTCGCAGCTGCGATTTGACACCGTTTTTCTTAAACCATTTAGCATAAATGTTATGCCAACCATTTAGAGATGACTCGTTACTTGAAACAGAACAGAATGGGCTACTGAAAGGTCAACGCCGGCAGTCATTTTAATGAAGTGGTGTTCCAGCATTAATCGGAATGTTGAGGTATTTCAATAAAGACAAAATCTTTGATAAATATTTATTATTCTTTTTATAACAATTCCAAAACCCAAAGTTTCGATGCAACATCGATTTGAAAGACGGAAAGGGATTCTGGTATCTGATTTTGTCGAATAAAAACCCACTTCCCCTTTTGAATATGCAGTTTGAATCCATCTGCATATAGTAGGTACTAATCTCTGATCCTAAAAGGTCATAGAAAGTCTTGCATTGTTACTTTGCTCAAGAAATATTAACCAAATTTATCTCAAAACTATCGTTAACTAATTTTCAGGCTACATTTTGATAGTTAACATTTGTTCCAGTAACTTAGCTATATCAAACAAAGTCAATTATTACAATGACCTATGCACTGACCAACTTACCTTTTACTAAGTTTTCCTTAATTGTTTGTACATACAATATATATATATATATATATATATATTTTTTTTTAAATCCATTGTGACCTACTTGGGTACAAAACCATGAATTAACTTCATTAAAATCTTACAAATCCAACCAATTTATCAAAAATAAACAAAAACAGAGATATCTCTAAATTAAACAATTTCCCAAAATTTCCACTGTCTTTTCCGTATTTTTTTTTTTATTAAGTACACACACGCTCGAACAATCTCTCACTCCACAAGCTTGCTCACATTATGGCATTTGAAGCATTGTCAATGAATAGCAGAAACACTTGTAAAACTTTAGCATCCCGCACACACCCCAAATTAACGACGCACACAAAAAACTTCTATTACAAATACAATACAAAACAATGTTGAAGAAGTGATGTGCTGTGGAAGAAAGAATGCGCTGTGGAGCCTGTGGAGGATGTTGTGGCAAAAAATGTTTGTATTGCCATTGAGTTGTTTGTTTTATTAGCGACTGCCAGACGCTAATAAGATCACAAATGAACTTAGTCTAATTGCTGTAAATTTAATTTCACTCTCTTCCAAGCGGAAAGGAAACAACAGTGCCAACAATAAAATTTTGCTTAATTACGCAGAAATCTGTTCCACTCTATGTTATCTGTGTTCTGAAGTTGGCAGTGACGGTGGTGGTGTTGATGGTGATGGCAATAACAATTGTCACTTATCGCTGACAAGGCGTATGCATTCTGTGTGTGTTGGCTTAAAAATTTATATGTCAACATGACCAAGCACACGTGCGAAAAACGTGCACGGAAGCATTAACAAATTATTACCTTAAATTATGAGCATAATTAGGGACTTCATTCCACTCAGTCACTAGCTCAACGGATGAAACCGGCAACATAATGTACAAAATTTAATTGTGTTGACATAAAGCGACAGGGATGCCGCCTGAGAATGAGGAATGAAAGAAGTGATGATAATAATTAATTAATTTTTTTTATATGTTGTTATTTTATTAGGTAATATTCATTATAATTTCACCAGAAAGTATTATTTTGGAAATTTCAAAAATACGTGTATCTGTTAGCTGAGAGTTTTTTTTATAAAAATATATTAATTTGTTTTTTTTTTTTTGGCAGCCCTGACCTGTATTCATTTTTATACCCAACTGTTTCTAATGTTGCACACATCCATGCTTGTGAAACAATTAACAGTAAATGTTACTGGACATTAAGTTTGCGGTTGAACTCATTTAATGCGTTTAACTTCATAAATAACTTATTAAAAGCCGGTGTTTTCAGCACAGGCACGCAACAATTAAAGAGCTTACTTATTTATAATTTAAAAAATATGAGTTTCATATGGATAAGCTTTAAGCTTACGAACATATTAAAATATCACACAGCAAACCGGTGTTACCAGATAAAGCTACTTAGCGCCATTTTTACTCTCTCTCTTGCCGGCTGGTGCATAATGAGTTTAAAGGTGGTAAAACCGCGCGCATTAAGAGAAAAAGGTAAAGTAGCAAACAGACACCTTTTAGATACCTTTATCCAATTAAGATTATCGAGATAAAATCGAATAACGCGTCCCTGAAATATGACCTTTCAAAGTTGAGCAGTCTCAAATTGAATTTTTTGTATTTGAAAAATGCTTAATTCATGGCTGTATAAAAATATTTGTAGAAAAGACGTTTGTCAAATTAAAGGGGCCTTTCTTTTCGTGCTAAGCCAGAATATTTGCGCAATTATTCCTGGCTTAACCCTTCTTACGATTTTGCTTTTGTATAAGAAATAGAAACGTTCAAACTTCTTATACAGAAATACCTTGTTTTTGGAAAAATTGCCATTTTCTTTGGGCCATAACTTTTTTACACTTCTTGTACTGCATTCTTCTTTTACAATTTAACCTAAATTTTCATTTAAAAAAAAATCGTTTGTTACCCAATATATAAAAATTAGAAAAATCGGTTAAATGCGTATATGTTATAGTGGTCCGATCTGGCCGGCTCCGACAATTGATGTCGTATAAACTATATCTCCTTACCAAGTGTGTTTGAAATATCTCCAAAACTAAGAACATAAAGACGGACTGACAGTATACATTTTGCTTGGTCTTCTTTCTCTCCTTACTAATAAAATGAAAAGTTTACAAAGGAAGAAGTCTACTAAAAAATAAAGAAAATAAATTCTATTAGTTTTTATAAAGGGTTTTCAAGAAGAGCATTTCTTCTTTATTGTCTAAATTTGCTTAAATTTATGATACCATAACAATATTTTTTCACGGTAACGACTTTGCAGTTCCTCACATTTGGTATGTGTAATGAGAAAGCAGCCCGGATCAGCTGGAAAATGTTTAATAATGGCATTTCCTTCTGAATTGGAAAAGAAAATAAAATCATCTCTGCATCGTAACGATAAATTTTACGTTAGTCAAAAATTCTGTATAAAAATATTTTCCTTTAGAATAAATAGTTTTTTTTTTGGGAGACAATTACACTATACCCCCTTAAGTTCCGAAATTTGAAAGCAAAATAAGGGATATAATTTTTTTGCGGTTTTATCTGTTCCAGACAATATGATTTTGTTACTGATCGTGTCACAGCTACAAGACTTAGTGAAGTCCGGCTACGACTTGATTATATTTTAAATTCTTTTTCTATTTTACTTAATCTAGATAAACGGCAGCCTAAGACGAGATTAACTAGAGAAAATAGAATTATTCTGAAGTTGTCATATGAAATTCACTCCAATGTAACTCTCTAAAATATAGAGGGAGAGTAATATAATTTATAGATCCCTTAACTAGGAAATAGCCGCTGCGCAGCTGATAGATGTCCTCGTAAAAGTAAAGGGTGACATAACTGCCGTCCAAAAAATGAATTGGACCGAACAATACAAGCTACTTGGTTGTCTTCAGATCGAAAAACTCAAAACAAGATCGACGCAACATCGACTCAGACCACTATCTTTTTGCAGCAAGGATACACATCAGCCTCTGTGCAGCAAAGAACTCCCGTCAACAAGCACAAGTAGGGTTTGACATCGAAAAGCTGCAATCAAACATGCTTTCAAACAGAAGCAGCACGCATTATGAAGAAAAGAAGGTTTCAAGACCAGATTAAACTCTTATGGGTCACAGGAGAGTGATGAAGTGGCTGATGTTTATGAAGGGAAAACTTCACCAGGGATTGGCAGTAAAAATGATAGACGTTCCATTACCTGGCTATAAAGAAGTGCGAATAGCGATTGCCCGTTTAAAGAACTACGAAGCGACTGGAACTGATCGCCTACCGAGAGCTATTCAAACATGAGCTGACAAAGTGCAGAATATGGCCGGGCAAAGGCACACCCGACGATTGGAATTTATTCCCCTAAATATCGCTTATAAGGTTCTAAAGAGCGTATTGTGTGAAAAACTAAAGCCCACCGTCAACATACTGATTCGACCTCATTAGCATGACTTTAGACCTGGTAAATCAATCAAGGCCCAGATATTTACCATGCGCAAAACTTAAAAAAAAAAACCGTAACAAGGGAATCGACGCTCAACATCTCTTTGTCAATTTGATAGCAGCGCATTCGCTTTGAAGTCATCTATCTTGGAACCAGTATTAACACCAATAACAATATCAGCCTAGAAATCCAACGCAGAATCACTCTAGCCAACAGGTGATACTTTGGACTAAGTAAGCAGTTGAAAAGTAAAGTCCTCTCTCGCCGAATGAAAACCAAACTTTGCAAGTCACCTTAAGAGTTTTCGATAGAAAGACTTTCAGCACGATTTATAGTTCTCTGTGAGTTGGGATTGGCGAATGCCGCAGCCGATGGTACGATGAGCTGTGCGACGAATACGGCGACACTGATATAGTTCAGTTCACTCCAGTTGCAGTATATAATCACTGTCACTATGTCGTCCGGATTGATGAGAACACTCCAGCTTTGAGAGTTTTCGATACAATACCCGCCGGTGGTAGCAGAGGAAGAGGAAAACATCCAATCCCTTGGAAAGACCAGGTAGAGAAGGACCTGTTGTTAACTCGGCTGTAATCGCGAAAGTGGTCTCTATGACAGTAAAGGTGAAAAGCTCTTTATGGTAATTCTTATAGGTAATAAGTTGTTTGAAGTCTTAAGACTTTTGAATAGTAGTCTAAGAATCATACTTTTGAGGTTGTTTGTTGTGTTATCGGACAGTCTTCTGCCATTAACTGGATTGAGAAAATCAAGAAAAAGAACTGGGAAATGAGTAGCGCTTATTTTCCCTTTCTTAAACTCAAGGCTTCTTCGAAAAATTTGTTAAAATTAATTATTATTGATTTATTTTTATCGGCATTATTATTATAAAGATTCGCACAGTAATTGCATGTATAATGAAATAATATAAAAATTAACGACGACAGTCCGTCTCTTACGCGATTATGACTATATCCAAGAAAACATGTTTCATTCTTCATAACAAAAGAAAACATTAGTATTTTGTATTCCGCTGAAATGTATACATACGTACGAAACACATTTGGAAAATTCCTAAGAATACTATATACTATATTTGCGGAGATTTAGCAAATTCATAATTATTTATTACAGTCTCTTTACAATTCGTGGAAGCAGTTATTCATTATTAATCAAAAAGATTTGCCTGGTTTTGCAAAATCGCTGAAGGCACATCTGTTGCCAACCAAACGATCAGTGGTGAATGCCATCGTAGAATATAAGCAACGAATAATGTACAATTACGTATATAAATATGTGTATTTGAGAATTACATAAACACAGTTGTACATAAAACTATTCGTATATTTACAGTTATGTATGTATAAAAGCCCCTCCTTGCATGACGGCTGAAGAAATCACCAGACGTAAGTTGTTATTCAGTTCAAGTAGATGTTTACAAAAAATTAAATACTAATTAACAACTTTTTTTTAGAAAATCAATCTTCAACTAATTTACTTTCCGGAATTTTCTTTAAAAGAAATTCTTTCTCTCTTGATAATATAATATTCAAGATAATATCCAAAGCAAATATTTCCTCCAAAAATTCCAAATTTCAGCAGAATTCAATCCAAATCAAGCAATTTCCTTGTGACTTCATTTTCTTATGCCCAATTTGTATAATTTTATACATCGCTGTAACAAAGCTTTCATCCGTGCTTAATTACGTACTCCTCCAGCAAGCTTAAACAAACAAATATTTGTACAGAGCTCACCAATTAATATGGCTTTTTAATTTTAGAAACTAATTAATTTTGTTTTGGTATATTTTTCCAGGAAAACAAATGTGCTTAATTTGTGTACAAAAGTATTTATGATTACAGCTGAGTGGTGGCATTGTTTTTGTTTTTCTTTTTTAATTACTGAAGGCCTTGATAATATTTCAATAACCAAGTAGCTTACATAAGTTTCTAATTTTATACCTTTTGTGAGATAAATAAATTATAAATCAATATTTTGCTTTATTTCACTATTATTAATTAATATTATTTCATTTTAGTTTTATTTAATTTTATTTCTAAAAATCATTTGTTTTTCTTCTTCCCTGATCTTACTATATTCTATTGCATTAAAGTAGTATAATTAATATAATAACAACACTATTATTATAATTTTTTTAAGCAATTTTATTTTGGTTTTTTAATTTAAATTAAATTGTTTCAATACATTTATTTCTTTATTTTATTCTGTCAAAGCTTACATTATATTATATAATAATTTTTAATAAAAATTTCTTCTTGTTTACTAATGCAAGTTTTCAGCTTATTTCCCGGGTTGTTAAGATTTAATGTTTGACTATGATTTGCATACTATAATTGAATTTGAAATTAGTATTAGGGGTTTTATTAATTTTAAAACCGTTTTGCTTTTCATTATTTACTATATAATACTAATTTTTAATAATAATAATTTTTTTCTGGCGGCCGCGGTAGCCGAGTGGTTAGCATTGCGTACTGACATTCGGAAGGCTCGGGTTCAAATCCCGGTGCCACCAACATCCAAAAAGCTATAGAAAATTAATTTAAATAAAAAATTGAGTTAAATTTTCTAATTGCGGTCGCTACAGGGAATGTCCACCCCTCCGAGTGTATTTCTGACATGAAGTAAAGGCTTCTCGTAAAAAAACCATCCGACGTTCGGAGGCGGCTTAGTATAAACTGTAGGTCCCTCCATTTGTTGGAAAAAAAATCAAGACGCAAAAACAACAAATTAGAGGAGGAGCTCGACCAAATATCGCTTCAGCGGTTACAAAGCGCCAAATATACCTATATATATATATATAATTTATTTATTTTATTTTCATTTTATTTTATTTTTTTTTTATTTTCTTATTTTTTTTTTTGTTTTATATTATTTATTTTTATTTTATTTTATTTTATTTTATTTCATTATTTTCTTTTTATTTAATTTAATTTAATTTTCTTTATTTAATTTTTTATTTTTATTTTTTTTAATATTATTTAATTTAATTTTATTTTGTTTCATTTTTTTTAAATTTATGTTAGTTTTTTAGTTTTTATTTTATTTTATTATTTTTAATTTAATGTAATTTATTTTATTCTTTTTCATTTTATTTGATTGTATTTTATTTAATTTTATTTTATCTTATTTTATTTTTATTTTTTTCATTTATGTTAGTTTATTTTATTTTAGTTTACATTTTTAAAATTACTTTGTTTAAATTAATATGGTTTGTTTTAATTAATAATAGTCCATTATATTTGATTTGGGTTTGTTTAATTTTAAATATTTTGTTTAACTTATTTTTATTTAATCTTATTTAATATAAATTAGTTACTTATGGTTTTTATTTTATTTTATTTATATTTTTTTTTATTTTTTTTATTTTATAATTTTATTTTTTTAATTATTTTATTTCTGTGTTAACCTTGTAAAGAGTTTCGGTGCCATTATAGCTTAGCACTGTGCTATTGTTTTTTTTTGTATTCAGTTTTTTAGATTTTTCTTTTGCAATTTTTTGTTTTATTGTTGCTTCGGCATTCCTGTGCACAATTTAACTTTATATAAATTTGGATATTGGTCGAACCAGGACTCGAACATCGGCCTTCCGAATGTCTGTAGCTATGTTAACCACTTGTCCACTGTAGCATAGACACAATTTGTTTACTTGAAAAAAGAAATCGTTGGAAGAACATCCCTTGCTTGTAGGCTAGAGAATTTTTCTGTTAATAATATTTAAAGGCAAGGTTCCAAGCCAAGTCTCATCGGGGAGAAAAGAAAACTGACATCAGCTTCCCAGAAAATATCAATTAGTTCACCTTCCGAGTCCTTCAAGTATTAGAGGCTCATATATCTCACACGACGTTGTCCTATGGAATATTAATTGCCCACATTAGTATCAGACTAATTGAAGTTAAATACTAGTTCATTTATATACTAGTTTAATACTTTTAATTTTGCATACTAGTTAGGTTCCTCTCTTCTCAACGTCCATTTCTATACATACCTATATGTATACGACAAAAGCTATTGGCATTGTTAAGCAAGTGCTTCACCTTCAACAAATTATAGTTTCTTAGTGTACGAAGATTTTATTCAGCTCTATTTTGTTGTTAGCAATGACAATAGAATCGACAGTCAATAACAAAGATGCCTCTAAACAAGATAACAGCTGAATAAAGTTAACCAGTGTTTGCATTGAAATGAACGAAGGCGCGGTTATGCCATTTCTATCAACATGAGTACATTATTTTCTTGTGTAAATTCAAATGTCGTCGGCTCACTGAAGAGAAGGCTGTCAGAAATTGCATTAAAAGGTTATTAATAACGACGATGATGACCACAGTCGAGACAGTGGCTGATGAGTGGGAAATATGTAATGGTCGTGATTAACATTTGGATAGCCATAAAAGACTCAAAGACCGCAACTTACACATTTTGTTTTTTACAGTATAAGGTATAGAGAGAAATTGATGGCTAAAACTTCAGATAGATATATTTTTCGATATTTCAACATTAATTATGAGCATTGTTTTGTGTTCATTTAGGCATGTACTCATAGAAAAAGAAATTAAGACTTGGAAGAGCTGCAAATGCAACAGCATTTCTCTATCTGGCTTGCAACCTTGGTTCCTGAGCAAACTCAATATATTTAATCTTAAGTGAAGTATTTCAAAAGCCAAAGGCTAATATGTAATTATAGAAAATCTTGCTACACGTTATTAGAGAGTTTATGGGAAGTGCAGTTTTCTAGTCTGGTAAATTCCAAATATAATGAAATGCCTACCGAAAATTCTAGAATGATCGGTGTTTTCAATATCGCATGCCATATCCTATAAAGAACATTGTGTGAATGACTACATAAAGTGAAAAACAGTCAATAAACTGCTGAGATTTTATAAGTGTGAATTTAGACCTGTTCGATCGTCAAATTCTGGGGGAGCATATTTATGACACATCACCTCTTCATTAGTTTTAAAACAGCTTCTATGCTGTTATGTTCGAGGAATAGCGGAAACTTCACTCTGTTAAAAAGAACAAGCTATGAAGGACCTCGGCTCGAATAGTCACACCCCTTAACGAATTGGCAACTGTATGAATAGTATAGCATTCTGACATACGAATGCAGGCGGAGTCTACCATATTTCTATATACAATATTTATTCCATTCACAGTATATTTGAAATATTAAGTGTTTTTGTCATTATTTTTAGTCACAATAAATGTGGTATTGTGAAAATTTATTCAAAAAGTAATTCATTTAAATAGAAAAATGTTAAATATCCCTGTTTAGTCTAATATTTCGGATGAATGCTTCAATAAAGACTTTTTCAGACTTATTTATCAGCGTAAGCCTATGTACAAGGACAGTTCTTAAACAATTGTCCATGAAATTCAAACTATGTACTCATAACTTTTTCTTTAGCTTAAAATTTTTAACTGACGGAACTGTGGAGTCAGCTGATTTCATAATCGATTTGAATTCGATTTGCCTTGCGCGTTCCTAGGCAGCATGTTCTCTGACATGGTGCTCAGTCATACTGTGAAGGAAAAAGAAAAAGTTGCCTTTTTACTAATTTAGAACTTCTAGCAAGATCTTACAGGTTTCAATTATTTTTCTGTTAAAAAATTCAATAGTTTCTGTGTAAAGTTCTTTATTTTTATATTTTTCATCTGCTGAAAAAATTAAATTTTCTATTATTTTGGTTTTTCCATTCAAGGAAAATAAAAAATTCCATACAAAATGTTGATGATATTTTAGAAAAACCAAAACCTTTACATATGAACTCAAATGTTTTGCTTTTATAAAAACTAAAAGTATTTGAAAGTCATATGCTTTTTTTTGTATTTACTGAAAATAATATTTTTTTCGAATTAAACAGAGGTTAGCTTATGTGGAACTGACTGACCCATTGGGTCTCACATATACGGTAATACAATACAACGAGGATACACTACTTGCGTCCAAACTGCACTGCTGCTCTCCTGTTGTGTCTTTTTTGGAAACTCATATATTAAGTGCTTCTTTGTCTCCACGCACCTTACATTTCCTGCGACGCCAAAGGGCCGCGCCCCACTGATAATCCCATCAGTAGCCTGGAGTTCTGCCTTTTTACAGATAGTATAATCTTTGTTGTTTATCATCATACGTTTTACATATGGTTGTCGTGATTTTGCAGCCCTTAACTCGAAATTCTATTCGCCTGACGAAGTATTATTACTTCTTGCTTTTGCTTTACTTCCCTGGAATGTTCATTACTACATCTTGTTCTAAATAGGCACCCTCTTTATTATGAAATTAAGGCCTTTATGGCCGCTTGACTATCCACATGGATGTGTATTCTTTTCCCATGGAAGACAGCACATTGCAATAGCTCTGTCGCCTGACTTATACAACTTTATTATCTCTACTTGGGAGCAGTGAACTAAAGCTGCTACACCTTCGTTCATTTTAGAACCGTCTGTACATATATTAAGAGCTTTGTTTATCTATTCGCACGATCAGAGGTAACGCTATACTACTGTGCCCGTAAGTTCTGACTTTCAGCTGCCTGGAAGCATCTAGCATCGCAGCAGTTAGGAGTGCTCTATTTTGATCTACTAGGATTTCTGGTGGGATGCTCAAAATCACATGTAGTACTGCAGATGGTGTTGTTTTGAGTGCCCCAGTGATGCTGATCATTGAAAGTCTGAATAGTCCTTCTAGCCTATATTAAAGCTCCGTAGAAAAGTATTAGCTTAACAATCGAAACGAAGATCCAATGGGAGATAGCATGGGAGAGACCCCAAGTGCAGCCCAAAATATTTTTACATGTATGTAGGGCTGCTGATGCTTTCTGTGACCTTTCCTAGCTTTGATTTGACCCAAGCTTGAATTTTATATTTCCGTCTATATAGGACTATGTCATTATTAACATTAAGTCCTGCTGAAAATGCCCACTTTTTAATGGTTCTAAATGCCTGATTCGCCAGAGATTGGAGGGTTGCCAAAAACATACTGTACAATATGGCGGAGATATTGTCCGCACAGACTGTAAGCATAGCAGCTCCCCCTTCCATCTTCTTGAGCAATTTATTATCCACAAGGGTCCAGAGCACAGGTAATAGTACTGAACAATTTTTGTTAAAATTTTTAAAATATTTATAAATCTTCAATCAGTAGTAAGGGATCGCAGTAGCGAAATGGATAGGAGAAAGTTCAGGATCTCCGAAGATAACCTAGTGGTTTCAAAAGCAGATTCATTAGTTTCAGAAGAAAGAGAGCTTCAACTGATATCTTCAATCGGAGCCAAATCTCAAAATGGGAAGACTGATGACTGTTGAGCTATTGAGAGCTCAGTGGCCATTTCACATTTTGACTTTCAGTTCTAAAACACTGTGCCTTTGTAACCAAGCTAGCCGTATCGTATCTGACATTATGTCCTTCGCAATATGCTAAGCGGTAACGTTACAGCAAAAGAACGCAATGCGACGACCGGCAACAAAAAAATAGAAAATAGGAAAGTATTCAATATGGTATACAACTAGTTGGGAGTGGCACTTGAAGTGTGCTAATGCTTAGATCCGCACAAACAAACATCGGCGCCAACAAGAAGAAAACACTAACATTACAAAAACAATCACACTCAAGGAACAACAACAAGGAACCGAATTGCTGCTATACGCAACAGCACTTAGATTCAATTGTGCCTTACAATGGTAATAGCAAACAGCAACAACAAGAGCAAATGGCAATGGCAATAGCCAAGAAAACAAACAATTTCGTTAGTGCGCAATGGGGGAATTTCATGGAATATAATTGAAATTTGAAGCTTTCGCCGCTTTCTGCACTTTACAACAGCTGCACACAACTATACGCACACACACCTACATATATACATGAAGGAGTGGTATGTCCATGATTTTCTTCACTTCTTACTGACACTTTTCGCTGACTGCTTTTTGGGTTAACTTCGAAATTCGTTAGTCTTACGAATTGATGGTATGCTTTTATTTATTTGTTGCCATATTTGATTGTTCATCCACTTCAACTGCCCTACCATGTACTGATATACTCGTACAACTGTGTGTATGTGCTGCAAACAACCTCAGCACAGCACAGCTTAGTTGTTGATAGTGATGGCTATCATGACGGCGTGCAGCATTGGAGGGAACCCACAGTGACAGCGGTTTAGACCGAGAGTTTCAATGACCACATAAGCTGATTTGGTGGAATTTGTAACTGTTATTTTGCCATACACAATAACAATAACCAAACTGACTGGCTGCCTGGCTGGCTGGCGAGCTGGTGCTAAACAAAGTGTGCAGCAAGTACTATAGAGTTCACATTGACTACGTAGGTTGGGCTGCTGATCCGGTGAAGGCGCGACACGCTGGCACATCAATACCAGCGATTCCACTGTGATAGCATTGTTCTTACTGTTACGTTCGTTGATAGTATTGTTTATGTGAGTGGAGGTGTGTGAATGTATGTGTGTGTGTGTGTGTGTTTGGTTATTTGTTTGTCTTTATCCAACGAGTTTTTGGCTTATCTCTCTTCGTTTTCCCGTTAACACAAGTTTAATTTCTATTTGCGTTTTGCAGTGGGTGCGACCGCACTTGTTTGCCAACTTTGTCCGGTTTGTACTTAGCAAAAGTTGCGAAAAAATTACACAAAAACATACAAAAACAAAAGCAAAAAATAACTACGAACGCAAATCTTTACAAGTCCCTTTTCGGGAGTTGATAAATTGAAATTGTCAAATGTACTCGTACTTAAAAATAATTGCAACTCAAATGTCGCATTACCAACTGTAATCGATTTTATATGACGTTGATAAATTAAAGCAAGCAACCGGCGAATGACTAAGGCAAAAAACTATTTCTTTTCATTTTGTCTGCCGGGCATAGAAGAAACACTGCACCACTTAGAATTTAGAGTAAAAAGGCGCGTAAAGCGTTGAAGCACCACAAACCAAGTAGCGAGACCAGCTTAATGTCCGTGGTGGAGGGCAGTACAGTAAACGGATTTCATGGATCGTTGGCTCTGCTGGATCGTGTGCGAACTGGCTACTAACACGTTGTACTTAGTGAATTTTATTGTTCAATTCGCGAAATGTCTTACTTTCTTTGGCTAAGCGCAAGGCAGAAGTTGTTGCCTTTTTCTTTGTAATTTTTTGAATTTCTTCGCTTTACGATTAACTGGAAGAAATGTGTTTTTATGTGCTTAACTTTTCAAAGATTTCAATTGAATAACTCAATTTGTGTTTAGAAGTATTATGGGCATTTGGGAAAATAGTTACTTATGCTCTTTTCGTTTCTTAAAATTAATGTGCTTACCGAAGTCTTCGAATTTAGAATTTTTCCAGTTCATTTTGTGTTCTTTTCTCAACATTTCTTATTCAATGAAAAGCGATGACAGGGTAAAAATCTCATAAGGTGACTGCGTCTAGTCAGATACGAGCTTTTCGGACTACATAAGTTTGGTGGACAGAACCAAACAACGACTGAACCCGTTAAACGGTTTATCGGAAAGTCCAAAGCCCCAAAATCCATCGGTAATCCGGAATAAACAAGCTAAGCATACAGCACAATTTCTCAGTAACGTCTGCCTCTGACCATTCCAACGATAACGGACAAGTAGAAGAGTGGTTTTGCTACTAAAACCAGAGAAACCTGCCAACAGCGAAGAATCACATGAGACGACATCTCTCCCTAAACAGTAACAAGGAAATTAAGTCCTTACTGCTGCCGTTTTTAACCAACAGTACTTTAGTTTGAATTTCATAAAGTGTGCAGCACTACCACCGTACTTAATACCATACACAGCGACATAACGTAAGGTCTCAACCGAAAATTTACCTTGCGCACGAACTGGCCTGGTTGCGATGAACTTGTCACAAGCTTTCAACTAAGCCAGTCAAGTAGTGCTACTATTGGACATCGAGAGTTCCTCATTACCGCCAAGATCAAAAAACTAGCTAAGTTTTCGGCAGTCAGTGGTAGAGCTTATATCAACATCACAATTCCAAACTTCGGAAAATTAAACGTGGAGTTACTCTTCACTATTTCATGATTTTTTTATTGTTAAGCTCTCCCATCTCCACAAGCTCTTCTTGATTTCATATGCTGCTGACTACTTCTCGATATTGATAACTAGCCAGGCTATCTATACCTTTGATCAAATGTAAACTACCATCTCTCCTACTTTTTCCACTTTTCCTGTATCCCGCTTCAGTAGCTGGGACAAAGTGGTACCGGCTGGATGCGAGTACCTAAGCTGATGGTGTCAAAATTCTGATTGTCATTAACTCGGTCATTATTTCGGGCTATCGTTAGATATACAAGGATGTTTTCTAGTCATCATTTTCATCACCACTTCCGTCAGTTTAAGACGTTGATAGTAGAACAAAGCGAGGTAAATCTTCCACCACATCTTGGCCTGTTTTTAATGGTGCGACAGAACACGCCGGATATGCACCAAAAACACTTGTCTAATATATTTATTCAGACCTCGATTGTGGCAATGTGACTCACAATCATCATTTCCTTTATTATCCGCTCTATAGTAGATCACCCCACTATATGGTATACCTCCAGCAGGATATTTTTCACCCCCGTTCTTCGGCACTGCTACACAAGAAACATTCAGATCCGTCATCGTGGCTGAATATGTGAAGATACTGACAAAAAATGTGTCAGATAGAAATCTGTCTCCAGGCCGATACATTCTTAGTGGGACTATGGGTCCACCTTCCTTTTTCTGTCGTATCTCATTTTGGTTTATCGCTCATCGAAACCCGTCTCTCTTTCTTGCGATTGTCGGCCGTTAGACGCCTATTCCTACCTTTTTCATAGACTTTGTCGAGCTCCGAAGCGACATAATCTCAGATTGGCATATGTTTTTAACGCAAGGTTGTCCCCCAAATCGAAGCCGCATACATGAGTATTGACTGGCTAACAGCATTGAGAGGGTTTTTCAATATGTGCCTTAAAGTTCAGTATCCCATTGGTGGAAACACCAACATACCTCAGCGAACTTTGCGTTGTGAATGTTGTGGCCTGCAACTGCTCATGATAAGCACAATTTCTGCGTTTACTTCGGCAAGCTAAAGCTTAGATGTCGTGAACCAGTCCTTAAATTTTGATATGATATCATAGTAGATGCTCCAAATTTGGACAACTTCCTTCGCAACAATAGTATGTAGGTAGGTAGGCCTCACACCCCATCGTACAATTTATTCCATAAAAACGGAGCCACGGTTTCAGCCATAAAAAGTATTTTAAAAATCTCAGGAGCACTTTCTTAAGCAAATGTAAATTTATTTTTTGCAAATCAATAGAGTTTTCTTTATGCGGCAGTCACTTGATCTATACATACGAACAAACATAAAAGTGCAGAAAATTTTTTGATTAGCGGCATACATTGAATTTCCAGTTTCTTGTAACACTTGTAGTTGGGAAATACACTAATGTCCTTAGAGCGGCACACGCCAATGATCCTCAGCATACATAGATTGTACAATAATAAAAATGAGACTTGGGATTTGTTATTTGCAACTATTTATGTCCGTTTGCATTTATTTCCCTACACTTTTTGCACTTACTTGAAGGAGTATAAGGACAATGTAAGTTAGCAGTAGGCTCTGCAGCCGGCACGGAGCTCCCAGGACATCGAAGTACGCCGTCTAAATCAATTGTGGAGCAGAGTTTTTGTGCTCGCCCGTTGTGAGACACGTCACTTATACAAACTCTTACATATATATTTACATGTTTTTACACCACTTTGTTTTGTCTGTACAACTTTTACTCAGTTGTTGTAGTTGTTTTTTTTCATTCGTCCTTGTTTAAGCGAAGTGCGGCAAGTGTAAATAATAAAAAGTAAATATAAAAACACAAGTCAAGAAAAAGTAAGGCACAAAGGGCATACACTCGAGGCGGGACTGTATAGCCACTTCTAAGGGTACTTGTGAATTTGTAGGCAAATATTATATACCATACATATATGTTTATATATATGTGTATGCATAAATTGCATATTTACGCTTATTTGCTAAACAAATGTGTGTTTGTCGGGCAACACTTAAGTGTGCCTAAGTCAGACCCCTTGGCCAATGCCGGAAGCAATGCCCTCAAGCTTACAAATAAATATTTGTTATGTCCGATTGCTGCATACAAACTTGTGTATATATTTATGTATATGTATGTTTATGTACATATGTATGTATAGCAAGCAGGCCTACACGTTACATACATATGTATGCATACATAAACGCGGAAGGGTTTATTGCAAATATTTATTATTGTTATATTATACAAATATGTATACGTATATGCCCAACTGCTGCCTTATTATGATTTTTTATTTGTTTCAAGCACTTCAAATGCTCTTATGGGAGTTTCATATATAAACATACATACCTACTTACGTGTATACTATGTTTACTGATTTTGAAATGTATAGTAAGTGTATACATAGAAGTGTGTAAGTATTTATATGATCACTCAATGCTGGTACTTAAGGAAGTCCTTACTTATGCATTTTCTTTATAAAACAACTACAGTTATGCATGTGCGTGAGAAGCCTCTTCTCAGAAATACAATACAGTTAGCATTGAGTAGTACATTTTAAGACATTACGAAGTATGCATTTGCAATCAAAAACTCGTTCGATCAAGGAGTGCGTAGATACTTATAATATAACTTTCTATTTTGAAGAGATCTTATTATTGAAACATCAACTTTTATAATAGAAATGTCCGAACATTAATAGTAAGAAACATGTTTGCCCATGTTTGTATGGGAACGAACGATTTTGTGAACACACGACAGCACGGTCACACGAACACAGATGTAGTTGTGGTCCAATTAGTTGCATAGGGTTATTAAATTTGTGGTTTCAAAAGTACATGGCAATATTTTGACATCTGTAAAACTAAACTGTCAAAATAAGTATGTTTTGTTTTAGTTAAAAGTCAGGTGTTTATAAAGAAAATGGATCGCTTAACAACCGCACAACGCGTTAAAATTGTTGAAAAAAACTACAAAATTGGTAATTCAAACGTGGTCACGTTTCGTTCTTTAAGAGCAGATTATGGTGCCATCAAGCAACTTGTAAATGGTTAAAGAAATTTAAAGAGACTGGATCAGTTACAGAAATCCTTAAGCCTGTGCGGCAGCATTTTGCTTAGTATAACTCAAAAATCGTTACTGTAGGTGAAAATGTAGCCGAAAACCAGAATGTGTTTATTTCTCGACGTTCTCAAGAACTGGGACTTTCTCACGGCACATTATGGTGTATTTTGCACTTGGGCTTACACCTACATTGATATAAAGTGCAGCTCACAAACAAAATACACGTATTTTCTTCAGCGACGTATTTTGATCTCCGAGAATATTCAAATAACTGAAGAGAGGCCGTTAAGCCCAAAAAAACATTACTGTCTGGTGCGCTCTTTGGTCCAGAGGTGTGATTGGACCTTACTTTTCTGAAACTGACAACGGCGATATTGTCACTGTCAATTCGGAGCGTTATGGTCGTACGATAAATGCCTTTTTGGTTTGCAATTGATAGACACGACTTGAACAACACAATGTGGTTTCAACAAGATGGTTCCACATGCCACACAACAAGAGCGAATACACGTATGTGTTAATTGTTCCCCGCATTCCCGCGATTTGACTTTCTTGTAGGCTTACGTAAAAAACCGTGCTTATGCGGATAAACCTTTCACTCTTGAGCACTCGAAAACCAACATTCGTCAGGTTATGGCTAAGATACCGCCCAATGTGAGTCAAAAAGTGATCGAAAATTACCTCAAACGGAACAAAGTTTGCAAAAACTCGCGGTGCAGTATTTTGAATAATATAGTGTTTCACATATAATTCCAAGGTTCACTCTTTATGATAAAAAAGGAAATTAATTAAAAATGTTATTTTAGGTAAATGCTTTTATTTCTCAAGGTATACAATGAGTAGACATAGCGTTGACAATATTTCATGAAAGATCTGGTTTATTTAAAAAGCAACATCTGTAATTATACCATGTAATTTTTGTTGGTTTTATTACTATAAAATATATGTTTGATAAATAAAATAAATTGTATAAATTAGAATATTTATAAGTGGCACCAACGAAAATTTGCATATTGCTGACTCTGTCGTTTTCAATATATTAACGTAGCTGACTACACGGCCACGCGAAAATGAACAAACCTAACTGTCTTCTGGTTAAGACAATTGTATAAAAGATCAGCCTCAGACCAAGGTGATATCCTACTCCCTATCAGCTTTACAAGAAATTTTGTAAGCAGATAACTCTTACCCAAATTGACATGTGGAACATTTTTTCTTCCGGAGAGTTGACCCAGGACTGATCTAGGACAAATCGTATTTGATACATAGACACATTTTTCGCTAAACTACAATTGTGAAACCATTATCTTCTTGGAAGTGATAGTTCAATTTAACTGAATTTTGGATGATTGAAATAATTAATCTACTTAAAACCCGTCAATTAATATCGTAAAGCAGGATCAGACTTTAGTGTCCAGGGGAATGCGAGCAGGCGAAGTTAAATCATGAGTGAAACGATCTTATTTATGTTATTCAGTGAACTGGCCTTCACCAAAAATATGAGAGTTCGCTTAAGAGAGACGCTTCCGCCGGACAGTTGTCAGAACTCTAGCTTAAAATATGAAACGGTGGTTTCCAGGAATTGAATAACAATAAAATTGCTTCTACACCATTAGGGACAACTAAGCATAAATAATATTAACGACAAACTCGCAGAATGGTTGTGCGATCATGCCAACTTAACACCAAAAAATGAGATAAAAATCACTCAAAGGGGTATAATACCAGTATGAATCTGTCGGCTCAATGCTAAACATCGACGATGTCATTCATTACTCGGTAAATTTCCTAAATACACTGAAGCCTGCCGGTTTCTCAAATATATTACTGTGCAATATAGATCCACCAAAACTGTGTAATCGGACCAGATGACAGCTGAAAGTATATAATCTAGGCCACTATACTTACAGGTTTTTTTCAGCATTCCCCTCATACCATCAATCTACCCTTTTGAATTCAAAAGAGTGCAGTTTCCCATCAAATTATTCTTCACAATAACCATAAACAAAGCTCAAAGTCAAACTCTTAAGGTAAAAGGAGTAGACTTGAAGTCATTGTAGGTGTAGGACCTCCTTTTTCATAAAACTATCATATATCAGAATTTTATTTTATTTTCATATTTGCTTAAGTTTTAAAATGATAAAATATAATAAAAATTCTTATACTTTATAAGTATTAAAAAAAATTTTGCAGAATCATTTATGCATTACTTTAAATTAAATACCTTAAAAAAATCAACATAAAATTTTATTAAATGAGGACGCGCATAAACTCTTTTACAATCTAAAAAAGGACATCAAAAGCTTTAGTTTTCTTACTCATCTTCTTAGGTGTTAATAATAAAATACTTTTAACTAAATGGAGACAATATTTCAGATGCAAATGTATATTTATGCGTTATGTAATTAGATAATTAAGTATTTTTAGTGATGTTATTATTATTACGTATAATACATTTCAATGAACTCAAGAAATCAAATATATAATCAAACGTAAAATCAATTGACTCAAAATTATGCAATAATTATTTATGACTGAAAGCGTTTTTCCATAAATAATATGCATTGTGCGTTGAGTTAAGCAAATTTACATTTACATATATGTATTTAAATACGCTTACAAGTTATTTTAACTAAAGATTTACTACACCTTCGCCTACAAGTTAATATGGTAATATATAACTATACTATTTATATGTTTATACTTATATAAATTATTATATGGCTGTATAAATATTAAGTTATTTCCAACGGAAATAAGCAATTCAATAGAAAATGCTATATCCACACACACATATGCACACATACACACAACTTGAAGTGCGACTAAATACCCAGTAACACTTGTTACCCACTCCTGCATATGTAATTATTTCAAAACTACGAATCGAATTTATGTCATTGGCATGTGTACGATAGTTGGACCACTGGCAAGCTGTAGAGCAAAGTGGGTGAATGGCTGCTTGAGGCAGGCGGTTCGCCAGGCGTCTATGGAATTTATGATTCATTGTAATTTTATTCAAAACCATTGAACACTTCCAAATCGTTTGTCGGTATTATTCATATAAATAAGATTGTATATATATGCGCATGTGTTGCAAGTGTGTTCACATACCCTGCAGGTCAAAATAATAGTTGGCAACTAGTATTCAACTGGTAGACATTTGTGCACTAACTAGTTCATCGTCCATCTATTTCCCATGTGGGTAACTGGTACTAAAATATGGCCATGTCCTTCGATCTGTCAACTATGCTGAAATAAAATAAAAAAATAATAATATAATATAAAATGAAATAAAATAAAATAAAATCATATAAAAAAATAAATAAAAATAAAATAAAATAAAATAAAACAAACAAAATAAAATAACATATCTTAAAACAAAATAATTCAAATTAAAATAAATTAAAACAAAATAAATAAATAAGATAAAATACAATAATATATAATAAAATAAAATAAAATAAATAAAATGAAATAAAATAAAATAAAATAAAATAAAATAAATTAAAATAAAATAAAATAAAATAAAATAAAATAAAATAAAATAAAATTAATCTAAATTAAATAAAATAAAATAAAATAAAATAAAATAAAATAAAATAAAATAAAATAAAATAAAATAAAATAAAATAAAATAATATAAAATAAAATAAAATAAAATAAAATAAAATAAAATAAAATAAAATAAAATAAAATAAAATAAAATAAAATAAAATAAAATAAAATAAAATAAAATAAAATAAAATAAAATAAAATAAAATAAAATAAAATAAAATAAAATAAAATAAAATAAAATAAAATAAAATAAAATAAAATAAAATAAAATAAAATAAAATAAAATAAAATAAAATAAACTAAAATAAAATAAAATAAAATAATATAAAATGAAATAAAATAAAATAAAATAAAATAAAATAAAATAAAATAAAATAAAATAAAATAAAATAAAATAAAATAAAATAAAAAAAAATAAAATAAAATAAAATAAAATAAAATATAATAAAATAAAATAAAAATTAATAAAATAAAATTAAATTAAATTAAATTAAATAAATTAAATTAAAATAATATAAAATAAATAAATAAAATGAAATAATAAATAAAATGAAATAAAATAAAATAAAAATTAATAAAATAAAATGAAAAAAAATTGAAAAAGAATAAAATTAAATAAAAAAAACAAATAAAATGTAATAAAATAAAAAAGAATTAATTTAAATTAAATGAAATGGAGTAAAACATGTAAAAGTTAAGTCAGTATCTGTTGGCTCGGTTCCTGCCATAAGAAGTCTGATGAGGAGATGTCACTTCTAGCATGTTTCTTTGTTGTATAACAAAAATGTTCAATTCACACAAGCAAACCAGGCCTTTAGCTCAATAAAAACTTATAACAAAAACAGCCTTACTAGGCAAAAACAATATAAATTAAATTAAAATAAAGTAAACTAACATAGAATAAATTAAAATTTAATAAAATAAAATATAATAAAATAAAAAAAAAATAAAATTAAATTAAGTTAAATTAAATAAAAAATAAATAAAGGTAAAAAGAAAACAAAAAAAATAAATAAATTTAAAAAAATTAGTTAAAATTAAACAAAATCAACTAAAGTAAAAAAATAAAATGAAAGTAATTAAAATAAAATTTTATTAAAAAAAATAAAATAAATTAAAGTAACATAAAAATGTATTGCCTGCAGCAAGACTCGAACCGAGAGTTGAATGTCGTACAGCGTTGACCTCTAACCTCTATCGTGACAATATAGCGATCAACGTCATCTTGAACATTTTAACAGAGTGGAACAGAAAATGGTACTCAGCCATGGTGTGCCGATATAACAACAACAAACGATGGTGGAAATTATTATTTCCCCTGTTGCTGGTGAACTGCTATACAAATAATCAAGTGGTATTATTTTATATCCAAAGTACTAGTATTTCACTAGAACTAGTCTACCTTCTGCCAGGAGGGTATATTGTTTATATTTAATTCAGTGTGGTTAAAGGTTTTTATTTGTAATTGAGCTTTTGATTTTTTTGTTTGCTGTATGTTTGTCTGTATGCATTTGTCGCCACAATTAAATTGTATTTGCATTTACATAAATCGATTGAGGCATGCCTTAGTATTTATATTAACACATACACATAAAAAATCAAATATCTATACGCAATATTAAGTATATGTGTATGTATTTTCAAAGTAAAATAATTTGAAATCGTTCGTTCGATCACCAAATCGGATATGGTTTTACTGCAACCTCACCTTCACACTCGCCACACTCAAAATGGCTAAATTTATTCATTGATTCATGTGTAGTTGGAAATTGGTAAATGTTTTGGAAAAGTGAAATCACCGCGCGCCAATACATTGCTAATATTTTATTGGAAATACAAAATTTATGACCTTTTTGGTACAATGTTTTTAAAGGCATTACTACGAGGAGCACACATACGACTATCTATCTATTGCATGTATGTATAATACGTATACATAACTATAAATCTAGCTACTGGCGTTTGTTTGGCAATTGAGAGGAGATAGGAAAGGTGCTGATTTGGAAATAAAAAATGGCAATCGTTATTGAGGGGATAACGTCATAAAAATTTGTCCACAATCAATGCTCGCATAAGTAGGTATGTATGGTATATGTATATTCGTATGCATTGTTGTGTTAAGTATGTGCATGAATTCAATAAAAAGTGATTTATAAGCGATTATAGTGTAAGTGTTATGGAAATAGCACACATTGAATTTAATTGCGGAACTGAAAGTTTTGTGGAATTGTATAGTCATAAATTAATATATTTTTACAACCTTTTTTTTATTGCTCATACGACGTGTTGCACTCTTTAAGTGAACATTCGAATGTGGTTATGTTCTGGAGAGATATTTTTCTTAATAAATTTAAAATGTTTAAAGCTTGTTTTTAATGAACAGTTTATTTTGTTATTTTCGTAAAAAATATATGTAATTCAAATTCATATCCATCTGACAAAGTTCGTGAGTGAACAAACTTGACGAATAAGGTCAGAGCAAATGGAGTATAATATATATATATAGAATATTGTATACATAACAAATACAATTATAAAAAAAAATTTTCTCAAATGAAAAGCGGTATTGCCAGTTAAGAGTGGCTTGTGGTTGTGGTCATGATTCGTCTCAACTCAATTAGAATACCTACTAACCCTTTCAAGCAATAAGAATACATAAATAAATAAATAAATAAATAAGTATAAAGGAAATAAAATATCAATACCAAAACTACAAATAAGTTAAAAAACAATTCTGTATACGTACTATTTCTTACCAATATCTTGATAAGGAAAATATAATTATTTATAGTAATATTGGCATATAAGAAGATTACTTTTACATTTTGGTATTTGACAACCCTAGTGTTGGGATCACGCTACTGACAACTTTGTCAAAAATTTTGACATTTTGGATATTACATATACATACTCAGAATGTTTTGACATACGAGCGCTATTTGTGTTGTGTACAGTAACATAAGATATTCATCTCGTTCAAAAAAATGGACTTGGTTGGTTGGTTGAAGTGGTTGCCTAGTATAAGCTCACTTAGGTCACCAAACGAGCCCATTGTGATACCACCGAGGATCCTCACCGCCTAATTAAACTAATTTGTAAAGCAAAACCAAGCTTTTATCTTACCTTTGCCTCCGCTATTTTGCTCGAGTCTCCAAAAGTTGATCATCCTAGAGACTTCAACCTAATCTTTCAAAGTACGGGGCAATCGAAAATGAAGTGTTTTAAGGTCTCAGGTTGCTCCTGTTGTCTGAAATGTCTGCAGAAGAAGTATGATGATACGCCTTTAACTGTAGATTTCCTAAGAACACAATTGAGCTGAGAAGAGAGAATCTCATTTATAGCCGCCAATTCTGCCTGCAAAATACTATAGTGATCCAATAAACGAAATGAACAACTTCAGTACAAATCTAATGCTCTATTTTAGGTATTGAAGGCAATGGATGCCTTAGGTATCCTTTCCTCCGAGTTCTGTGGCCAGCATAATTACCTGCCCAGGATGAGTCCCAGATATTTTGAAGACTCAGTAATGCGTAGCTCCCTTATGGAGAGCATTGATGGTGAAAGCTATGGAATTTTATATTTCCTAGTGAAAGGAACAAGTTCTGTTTCTGTTCTCAGCAGTTAGTTGACTGCTAAGATCCACAGAAGAAGCGAGAGGACTCTGATCTTACGACCCTGCATCCGAATAATTGGCGTATAAGGGAAATTACCGAAGAGTCGACGGTCAGGCAAGTCAGAGCAGAAGTAACTGCATTTGGCGCTATATTACTAAAGTCACCCTAAATATCCAGTTGAGCAACCAGACTGTATAGATTCCTCAATTTTGAGACCACCAAGTGTAATGCTACCTCCGTTGACCTACCTTAAATATTGGTGGGTAAGTTTTTCGAGAGATTATGATCTACAGTAGAAATAATGTGAATCTCCGTCAATCGTTCTGCTATCTGCAGGAAAGATGTCGGACTTATTAGTCGTAACTTATGTATAGCTAAGTATAATTTTCTTTTCCCTACACAATTAAGGTATGCAGTTTAGACTAAAGACACCTTACAATATAGCATACAGAAAGCTGATGCTAAAATCCAAGGACTGTTGCCATTTGATAGATGCACTTTCGCCAGGTCCTGGACTTTTATAAGGTTTAACGTACTAGTTCCCCACATAATCTATTTTTTTGTTAAGTGGTCTTTCACTATCATCACTGATTCACTCCCTATTAGATCCGCTGACCTACTTGTGGAAACATCAGGAAAATGGGTAGTTATGAAAGAGTCGAGGGGCAACATCCACATTCTGTTGGGCTTTTGCAGGCATCCCGGTGCTCAGCGAGGAGTTCTTGAGAGTACTTTACAGAGACTACTCCTATCTTACGTTACTCTTATCTTACGCTGTCTTCACATTGCTGCAAAAGTCTCTTCAAGTGCCTTTCTTAGGGCGTTCTTATAGTCCTTTAATATTTGCTTTTATTTGTTCCATAGCTTCTCTTGGTAGACTGTAGAAGCTGCGTTAAAGACTTTTCTGCATGCTTTCTCTAGGTTTTGCAGAGCCGAGTCTCATCTTACCCCTAGGAAGCGTAGCTGGACAGGCTATATCCAGAGCTCTGTAAGTGATAGTTGATATCACCAGGGCCTCTGGAAGAAGTGACTAACCCTTTTGCCTATAAATTTGCCTGACAGGCTTTTTTAGTTCATAGTCTCATTGGTTTGATCTTAGAAAGCAACTCAACCAAATCGAATTGGACATAGCGATGATCGGAAAAGGAGTGGTCACTAAGGACCTTTCAATTCCTTATCGCATCTCGGCCTCTTCCGAGATCAGTGTGATATCTAGAACCTCCCTTCGATTACTTGTGATGAAGGTTAGGTCGTTTCCTTTATAGCTTATAATGAGCACCAAATTTTAAATGAAATCAAAAAATGACTTACCACTTTCGTTGGAATCTGTGCTATGCCGAAATCAGAAATTTGGTGTTTTTATTCCAAATCAACATTTTTTAAATACATCTATACTAATATTATAAATGCGAAAGTCGTTTCGTTTGCTGCGCTTTTACGCAAAAACTACTTAACCGATCATCATGAAACTTTGTACACATACTCTTGGAGGTATCAGAATGAACATAGGCTACTTTTTATTTAATAAAAAAAATTATTTTTTAAATAAAATAAAGAAACTTTTTTGTCCAATAGCCACAATAGAGCATATACATACGCATGCATAAAGTAACGCCCCATATGCACAGAGAGAGAGAGAGAGTGGGACTATACAAGGTATAGGCACATATGTAGCTGCATTGAGAGTAGTGTGGTATGTGTGTATGGGAGTATACAGTATACAGCATACATATCTACATGTATGGTGGCCATAAAATGTAAGCATACATACGTACATGTATGGTGGTGGCCTGGTCTATTTGCTGAGCACCTATTACATTTTCGTTTCAGGTGATATTTAAAACGTCCTATTGCTCGGTAACCGGATGTGTTAGAAGAGTGAGGTTTTTTGCATCGTCGTCAGGGGCACCGGGGGTCTCTCGTACACTATACTTTCATAAACTATACTTTCAGCTATCCAATTTACTATACTATGGAGACTAAACACTATATAACCTTCAGCTATTTTGAATTTTTCTTCATTGTTATTTCTTCTGTTATTCAGAGGGGAACACCAGCAGATGAAATTCAAGCATGCTTAAAATCATCGAGCTTATGATCGAGAGTTGAAAAGCTGAGCCTAAAAACAAATATGAGAGTGCATCTTCATAATGACGTGGATTCAGGACTTTATGCTGAAATGTTATTGAAAATTTGTGATGGTCGTTTAGATGTTGATGCTGAAGGTTGCGTATCACTTTCAAGAGAATTTTGTAATTTAGTAGAAAATGATGTGGATCTCATTGCTCATGTTTTTCCCGAATTGCAACAGAATTTGGGTTGTGATCAGTGACTGTGCGCAAGAGCAATATTAGCACCAAAAAATGAAGTTGTTAATAGAATCAACAATGACATTTTAAAAGAGGTGAAAGGGGAAATGGTGGAATATTTATCAAGGGATACAATTATGGATACAGAATTAAGTACCTCATATCCTGTAGAGTTTTTAAATTCACTTGAATTGTCGGGTGTACCATCACATAAGCTTCAGTTGAAACTAAATGTACCAGTAATGCTTATGCGAAATTTAAATGCTCCTCTGCTATGTAATGGAACACGACTTCGGATAACGAAATTGGGACAGAATATACTTGGTGCTACTATTTTAACAGGTGTCGGTAAAGGAAAAAGTGTAATCATACCTCGGATTCCAATTATTCCCACTGACCTTCCATTCCAATTTAAAAGAGTTAAGTTTCCCTTCAAACTTAGCTTTGCCGTAACTATAAACAAAGCACAAGGACAGACATTACAGGTAGCACGAGTGCATTTAGAAAAGTCATGCTTTTCTCATGGTCAACTATATGTAGCCTGTTCGCGTATGTCTAATGCCCGGAATTTACAAATATTTACACCCAACGGAAAAACGTACAATATAGTTTATAGAAATATCCTTGACTAATAATCTGCATTTTATATTTTCAATTGTTACCATTCCGAATTATTTATTTTCTTTATAGTGACATATATATTTTAATATTTGTTGTATTTGTAAATTCCGGGCATTAGACATACGCGAACAGGCTACATATAGTTGACCATGAGAAAAGCATGACTTTTCTAAATGCACTCGTGCTACCTGTAATGTCTGTCCTTGTGCTTTGTTTATAGTTACGGCAAAGCTAAGTTTGAAGGGAAACTTAACTTTTTAAATTGGAATGGAAGGTCAGTGGGAATAATTGGAATCCGAGGTATGATTACACTTTTTCCTTTACCGACACCTGTTAAAATAGTAGCACCAAGTATATTCTGTCCCAATTTCGTTATCCGAAGTCGTGTTCCATTACATAGCAGAGGAGCATTTAAATTTCGCATAAGCATTACTGGTACATTTAGTTTCAACTGAAGCTTATGTGATGGTACACCCGACAATTCAAGTGAATTTAAAAACTCTACAGGATATGAGGTACTTAATTCTGTATCCATAATTGTATCCCTTGATAAATATTCCACCATTTCCCCTTTCACCTCTTTTAAAATGTCATTGTTGATTCTATTAACAACTTCATTTTTTGGTGCTAATATTGCTCTTGCGCACAGTCACTGATCACAACCCAAATTCTGTTGCAATTCGGGAAAAACATGAGCAATGAGATCCACATCATTTTCTACTAAATTACAAAATTCTCTTGAAAGTGATACGCAACCTTCAGCATCAACATCTAAACGACCATCACAAATTTTCAATAACATTTCAGCATAAAGTCCTGAATCCACGTCATTATGAAGATGCACTCTCATATTTGTTTTTAGGCTCAGCTTTTCAACTCTCGATCATAAGCTCGATGATTTTAAGCATGCTTGAATTTCATCTGCTGGTGTTCCCCTCTGAATAACAGAAGAAATAACAATGAAGAAAAATTCAAAATAGCTGAAGGTTATATAGTGTTTAGTCTCCATAGTATAGTAAATTGGATAGCTGAAAGTATAGTTTATGAAAGTATAGTGTACGAGAGACCCCCGGTGCCCCTGACGACGATGCAAAAAACCTCACTCTTCTAACACATCCGGTTACCGAGCAATAGGACGTTTTAAATATCACCTGAAACGAAAATGTAATAGGTGCTCAGCAAATAGACCAGGCCACCACCATACATGTACGTATGTATGCTTACATTTTATGGCCACCATACATGTAGATATGTATGCTGTATACTGTATACTCCCATACACACATACCACACTACTCTCAATGCAGCTACATATGTGCCTATACCTTGTATAGTCCCACTCTCTCTCTCTCTGTGCATATGGGGCGTTACTTTATGCATGCGTATGTATATGCTCTATTGTGGCTATTGGACAAAAAAGTTTCTTTATTTTATTTAAAAAATAATTTTTTTTATTAAATAAAAAGTAGCCTATGTTCATTCTGATACCTCCAAGAGTATGTGTACAAAGTTTCATGATGATCGGTTAAGTAGTTTTTGCGTGAAAGCGCAGCAAACGAAACGACTTTCGCATTTATAATATTAGTATAGATTAATAATAAACAAAAAACCTTAATTTTACGACGATTTTTAGTAATTTTTTGGTTCAGTGTACTTAGGTATGTCACTGCCAAATAATTTTCTGAAGTTAGTTTGCTCTACTTAACAGATTCTGTTATGTAATGGAATAATGTGTGATATAAATTGAAAATGGCATTAACTCAATGTTTCTGTAATTAAATATGATAAAGAGAAAATACATGCCTGAATACATGAATACACATACATATGTATTAATGTGCTATAAATAGATATAAACTTAGAAACAGATGAAATTAATTTCGAAATTATATTAATGTACTATATATTTCGTAACAGCGTGAGTATTTATCAATTAACAGGTCTAAAGGGTATACATTTTATGAAAATAAATTATTTATTATACAATATTTGCGTACAAACTACGTGTATGTGTGTATACCATAATATATTTCGTTTATACACACTTTTTGATTTCTGCAAAACTTTGCCAATTTCAATTAAATTTTCATAGAATCATACAATTAAGGCCTTATACAAACTTTGTATCACCAAAAATATGAACACCTGCTGTGTCTTTATATATATGTACGTATGTATGTAAAGGGTTTTCCAATAAGAGGTGCTATTCTGGTAGATGCCACCTTTGAAGCTGTAATTTTTTGACTTTTGACTACGCCAGTAATAAAGGAGGAACACCTCATGCTTCTACAACGCATTGAAATTATTAAAATTCGCTAAAAAAAATGGTGAAAACTTGGAGACATGGCTCGTAAAACTAAAACAATTTTCGGTCGTCGTAAAGCACCTTGACGGACCGCAATACAGAAATTGGTGGAAAAAATCGAGCTGATGGCACAAATGAGTGATGTGAAGAATAAAATAAGGCGCTCAAGAACAACGGAAAATAATGCTACTCTAGTCCAAAGTCTTGAAGAAAACCCAGGTTTGTCCATTCCTCGGAATTGGGCATGCCTTGCATGTGATTACACCATGTTGCATAAAGACTTTGGTCTTAAGACTTAGGTATAAAGTTCAGTCAACACAAGAACTCAAGCCGGCCGTTCATCGACAACGTCGTCTCTTTGCTGATTGGTGCCTTGTAATGCATGAAAAGAATGCATGAAAAGAGTTTCATCAAAAATCATCTTGACTGATGAAACAAATTTCCACCTCGATGAATACGTCAATAAGCAAAACTGTCACATCTGGTGCTCGGTAAACCCATGATTTATTGTTGAAAAGCCTCTGCATCTGCAACGTGGTGCGGTTTATGGTCCGGCGGAATCTCTGTACCTAATTTTTTCGAAAATGAATAGATTGTGGTGTGAAAAGAGTTTCATCAAAAATCATCTTGACTGATGAAACAAATTTCCACCTCGATGAATACGTCAATAAGCAAAACTGTCACATCTGGTGCTCGGTAAACCCATGATTTATTGTTGAAAAGCCTCTGCATCTGCAACGTGGTGCGGTTTATGGTCCGGCGGAATCTCTGTACCTAATTTTTTCGAAAATGAATAGATTGTGGTATCGAGAGCTGATTAATGGTTCAATTCCAACAAAACTGTGCTATTTACTACATAAGCAACGAAACCATTGATCTTTTAAAGGAAAAGTTTTCGGACCGTGTCATCTCTCAAAGAGGTGATCGCAACTGGCCACCGAGACCTTGTTATTTAACACCTTGCGTCTTCCTCCTTTAGCCCAAGTGAAAGATAAGGTAAAGCCAACAGCCCAGCGTCGATTCAAGACCACAAAGATGGAATTCGTGATGCTATTGGCTATTGGCATACAGCAACAACTTCGCGTTTTGGTGATGCAAAATTTCATAAAAACGATACGGTCCTGTAAGCGTATCCATGGTGGCCATTTGACTGATATTGCTTTTCATTATTAATGCTATATCTGCCTCTGTACTTTTAAGTATACAGCCGATCATTTATCTCAAAAAATTACAGTTTTCTTTGAATATCAAAATATCACTTCTTATTGGAAAACCTTGTATATTCGAATATGTGTTTGTATATTTGCATGTTTGTATGCGTGTGAGCGACAGCTGTTGGTCATCGCTTACCACACTGATTATAGTATTTCAAAAGTCTGAAAAGGTATGATTTTAAGTCAGTTATTAATCTGCTTTAATTATAATAGGATTATTTTCGGCAAAAAGCCTTACGTGTTTTCTTCATACTAAGTAAACACACCATACATACATACATGCATACATATATTGAAATATTGCTACAAACAGAATATAAGTTAAGGTAATAACTCATAGTAAAAGTTAACAACACACATTTTCCTTTAAGCACACATACATATACATATATAAATATAAATTTAAATGTCTTTCTCTTTCAATCAGACAGTTTGTTTGTCAGCCAGTCAAGAAAATATAATCTAATGGCAAATGCAACTAATTACATTACATTTATGTACGTGCAATGCAAACGATACATTTTTGCTCAAAACACATGTGTGCATACATACAAGGATGCGCATAATATGTCCATATATGCTTAGAGTGATGGATGTATGAATGAAGTGTGCAAATCATGCAATATTATTCCCACAGGTGACAGTAGACCGCACAGTTCCTTTTCCGGCAGCAAGCGCAAATTCACACAAACGCGCACAAACATTTGTATATTTCCAAGTAAACTATATACATTTACATATTCACATACTCGTATACATAAGTGTACACATGCACTTCCTTCATGGCTCACATTTGCTGACATTTGCATTTCATGTGTATTGAACTAAGTCAGCTTGTCAATAACAAATTGAATATTTCCCGTTAGTTACCGATGTAAGCAACTGTCAGCATAAAATTGACAGAGAGAGAGAGAGAGAGAGGGAAAGATAGATGGAGAGTGGAAGTGGTATAAAGATAGCAATAATAGAGCACGACATACAAAAAGTCAGCCATCAAATTGGATCGATGCACAGCTGTTGAGGTAGAAAGTAGGTATATGGTAAAGAACGAGAGACCCCCACGTGTGTGTAAGAAGAAGCTAGCGTATGGGCTACTCGAATTGCTTTTTCGTACAAACTACTCCAGTTTTTTTTTTGGATAAAAAACTTTTCCAAATAGCCCTCTGCCACAATTTTGGAACAACCCAAATCAGTTCGAAGGACGTTGCTTGCTTGCTTTGGTCATTGTAAATAAAACGCTAGTGGTAGAGGTTTCCTGACACTAAAACTTAAAATGGAGGTCAACAAGGAAGAGAAGTGGGCTGGGATGTACACCGAGCACAGTGAGTTTACTTTATGTGTCGCTCAGTTCCCAGAGCAGTGCCACTGCCAAAACCACACTGCACCAAAAAGGTTACAAAGAAACCGACCTTGAAAGCATTGAAAGCGTCCATGCGATGAAAGAAGAATCATTGCTAAGCTCTCCGGAGGATGCCAAATATGGTTGTTCGGCAAAAAAGAAAAGGCCAAAAGCAAAACCTAGCAAAAAGAGATTGACGGCAAATACTATATACAAAGCGGCGGTTAAAGTCCATGAGAACTTAGCTCCGAAGTCCAATCAAAGGAAG